>JANRMT010062840.1:2737886-2756802 GCA_026402145.1 Polypterus bichir lapradei | reverse complement strand
TTATCAATGAAACTGGTTGTATACTTACAACGCTTGACAGATGCCGAATGTCTCTTCAACACAAGTCCTACAAATACTGTCGTAATTGAAACAAACCATGAAACTCAAACCGATTATGACAGCAGCAATCCAAGCTGTGAGATTTGAAACAAGATTACTGTTTACATGGCCAACTGTACGTTGCATGCTCAAGGATAAGCTCAGCGCACAGCTTGGTCATATTACAACTGGAGGGCCGAACTGACAATGTGGCATACAAAGAGATCCTTAACAAATAATTATTGGTATATTTTCCCTCAGTTTAAAAAGGTTTAATTTTCTTCTTAATAAAAATTTTAAGGCAGTACTTCACCGCTGCGAAGCACGGGTATTTTGCTAGTATAATATAATACAAGAGTAGTGGCTCTGAGGCTAGGTATCTGGAAGGTTGCCAGTTCAAATCCTGTTATTACCAGAAGGAATCCTACTCTATGAATGTCAGATTTTACTAGGAATATAAGTTTCCTTTGAGATCCAAAAAGCCATGCATGTTTGGTCAATTGGTAATTCCAATATGGCCTGGCGCAAGTGAATGTGTGGGCTGGTCTCTGCATTGTTCCTCATATCTCTGACTTTGGGTTCTCACAACACTGTAACAAGCACTGTAGGTAATGTTTGCTCCATATCTGCAAGCACTGGACTGGGTTTGCTCCTGTTGAAAGTTTACAGTATATAATTTCTCCATGTTGCATGTGGCTTACCTACTGTACTGCAGTCCAAAGGTACGTTGTAATGTTTGTAAATGTCCAGGGCTTTATTTTCAGTTGTGTTCATTTTGTTGTCAGGATATGCGCTAGCATGTCACTACTGTGAAAAGATCATGAACAACTGATACTGACAGGTGGACAGACAGACAGACTGATTTAACCTGTCTGGTGTTTGAAGTCTAAAGATATCCCCCAACAGATCTTTAGATGTCCCTAACTGTTCAAGACCTCACTCACACACCAACCTCAGAAAATCTACCTTACCGCCGCTTATCTAGCGAACAAGACAACTACTTAATGTATTTAGATCGGGTTTTTTACTATAATTTGATTGAACATTCCGATTGAGTTTGCGACTTTCTCATTTCGCTAAGTATCATAGTTCGCTTGCGGTACCGATTTATTAGTGCAAATCTGAGAGAGACTCATGGGGGGCAGGGCCCTCCTCACTGACGTGTCTGCCTCAGGGTGTAACCTTACCTCCGCTTAGCTACCAAATGAGAGAACTACTTAACAGATTTAGATTGGGTTTTTTTCTATAATTTGCTTGAACATTCCGGTTGATTTTGCGACTTCTCTCATTGCGCTAAGAATCATTGTTTGCAGGAGCGATACATTCGCGCTAATCTGAGACAGAGGCTGCGGGCCAAGGGGAGAGGGAGGCATGACATCAGGAGTGGGGAGTCGGTCTACCTCTGTGCTTTGGAGTGTAACTTGTCTCCACTTAGCTAACGATACCTTTTTGTTTATTGAATTTTAAAGTTTGTCCTGTTTCTCTACTATGCGGGTAGTAACAGCTAGTATTAAAATAAATTAAGAAGGATCAAATAAGCCTAGGCAGGAAAAGGAGTACAACAAACTTTTTGGGAGTATCTTTTAAACAAACCTGTTTCCCTTTGCCTTTCACACATTTGATTAAATTCTCCAGGGATGAGCTACTAAACAAGCCATTCTGAGAGCCATGTGCCAAAAAACAAAACCTCACCAAAGAACCATATAAAAAAGGGTGAGTCTTTACTTAATGTTTCAATATATGTTTACAACAGGGTGTTACAGCCTAAAGGGCTTAGAGGCAACAAGCCAGCACAGAAAAAAAACGTAAAACACAACGCAGCTACCGACTGAAAATGTGTTTCTGTGGGAGTGCTTCAGAAGTAGTGAAAAAGAATATGTTTGCATAGCGAGGCTACACCTCCAGCATTCCTAAGAATAAGACGCCTAAAATTACTGCCGTTAAAATGAGCATGCAGCCTGGAGGAACGCCAGCCACTGGTGACTGCCTAGCCAATTCTTATATTGCTGTTTCATAAGTAGTAATTTCCACCAATTTCAAAATTAATTCCATGCTGTTCCAACCAAACAGAATGAAAGATTATCTAATTTTATCGGTCTTGCTTTTCAAACCTGTACTTCTCTTAAATTTAGACACATCCTCTACAGTGGATAGGAAAAAGGAGTGGTGGGGGGAATAATTACGAATTACATAGTTTCATTTCACTTTACTGTGAGCTTCAGGGCCTAGAAACATTAAAGGCATGCTACTATTTCAAATCTATGGTAGTGTGAGACGCACAAAGTAAAATTTGGCAGCAATTTGTACACTTTTAAAAAAGTAGAGCTGCTCCTAAGAAACATGTTGAAAAGAGCAACTTCTATTGCAGAATCATTTCAACAATTCTAATGTCCAGGCCAGGCAGTATTTAAAACATAGACTTATAGCTCATCGGCGGAGTAAAAGTATATGTGGTGGACAAATAAAATCTACTTTTTTAGTGAGTGTGTGGGTGCCATAAGATAAAGGGATTCTGAATCAGCTGTCATACACTGGAGTGACAAATTTTGTTGCAGTGTTGGATTTTATTGTTTGAAGCAAATCAATTCAAATCAAAATGTGTTTATTTAGCGCATTTTATAATGGGTTTTGTCAGATTGCATCTTTACAGATTTACATACTTCACCCAATAATGATATTTTTTTATACGTTTTTTAACTCCACACAAATATATATATATATATATATATATATATTTTTATTTAAATGTCAATTACCCCATGTAGGTTGTAGTGGTAGTTGAGAAAGATTTGTAATCTCAAGTTTTTGATAGAACCGAACCAATGGTGACTTCAAACAATATCAAAAATATTCATTTAAAAATCCCACGTTACTTGTGTCATAATCAATAAGTTAAATCATCCTGTTGTATGCTCACGACATGCAGTACACGTGTAGTATTTGCTAAAATATTAAGGAAATAACTCCAAAAAATAAAAGTGCCTCCCCAAACAGGAAGCCCTTTCACATGGGATGGGGCCTTTGAATTGAAGACCCAAACTCTCCTCCCTCATTCACCGGTCAAGACTCCTGTCTTTCATTCAATAGTGCGATCCCATGTGAAAGGCCTTCCTGTTTGTGGACAACTTACATTTTCTGGAGTTATTTATTTAACAATATTTTATCAAAAAATACATTTGCTTTGCAAATTGTGAGCAAAGGACTGAATGACTTGACCTTTGGCTTACGTGAGTTTTTTTAATGGACATTTCTGATATTGTCTGCTGTTGCTCAGCATTGGTCACAAGTTGCTCCCATTCTATCAGAAACTTTGTCCTTTCTCCACATAACATGAGATTAAAAATTTTACTCTACAAACTATATAGGTTTATGTACTATATAATAAATATATAATTTTTGGATGGAATAATCTTTAATAAGCAGGTCTAATATATCGATGACAAGGAAGATAATAAATACTCAATCAATGAACAAATTGAAATTGTCTGTTATTTTTCACAGATTAAAATTATACTACAGGAATTTTATAGAAAACACCAAAAAAAGGATTTACAGTTCATGGAGTACCTGTATTTTCAATACTTACTTTATGGCCTGTCACACACGTGCGCATGGGAGGCAGCGTACGGGCTTGTATAACTGCAATTATCCGCCAGACCATGGGTTGGCACTGTCTTCTAATACTTTCTTCTTTTCCTCCTCCGCAAACGCAAAGAATGAACTTCCACTTGACAACCTAACTTCCGGTTCCTGTTCCCCAGGACCCGCCTCTTCTAGCCTTGCCTCTGTATAACCAGCATCTTTGTATATTGTGATCAGTTCATTCAGGAGTTTTGTCTGTAAAGACTTAACTGACTATTTTGTTGGTTTATTTGACTTGCTCTCAAGGGGTACCACATTGGTATTCCCCAACTCTTTTTCTGTTCTTTTTCTGTTTATATCACAGGCTTAATTAAATGAGTGTGCTTTTAGCCTAGATGTGAACATTGTCTAAATCTCACATATCTTTAAGAAGGTTATTCCATAAGTGGGGTGAGTATTTTATTACCAGCCATGGGTTTTTTATTCTAGGGGCTAGAAGTTATCCTGATTCGTATAATAGGAGAATTAATTATTGAAGCTCTAAAACTGGCTTAAGATAAACTTGGTACCCTAGAACAGTGCCTGGTGTCAAGACCCATTTTTTTAATATGCCCGTGGGTTCTTGACCCATGGTGGTGTGTGTATGGTGGATAGTTCAGCTAGGACCCACCTGCAATGCTGCCACGGCCCACCAGTTGGGAAATATTATTTAGAATATTTGTTCTGTTGGAAGACACTACACGATGAACATTATATGGGGCAAAACACAACACCACTGAAACAGTCTGCTTGCTTGTGACACATCATGGGTTTTGTCAAAAACCAGGGTGATCTATAAAGAATCTATATATATATAATTCACTAAGGGCATGCAAGACACGGAGCGCAAGCAAGACACTGAGGGCATGCAAGACAGTGAGCGCAAGCAAGACAGAGCCCCGCCCGCCAACTCTAAGACCATGGGATACGCTCAACAGAGCCCCACCTACCAACTCTAACCCTCCTACCGCGTCATGGAGTACGCACGATAGAGCCACGCACGCCAACTGTAACCGTCCTCCCTAGTCCAGCGTTGCTCTTGTGGCACGCAACAACTCACCAAACACAGCCTCAGTCACTTTCGTCCGTGCAAAACTCCACATGCACCTCTGAGCCACGTTGACTTTACACGGCACGCAAGACAGAGAGCCACGATCGCCAACTCACAGAGCCCCGCCCGCCAACTCTAACTAAGGGCAAGCAAGACAGAGAGCCACGTCCCCAACTCACAGAGCCCCGCCCACCAACTCTAAGACCATGGGATACGCATGCATTTAGTGTATAAATGGATATAAATAATTGCATGTAAACGATTCGCCAAAATCTGTTGTATGTAAACCATACTGTTTAAAACGTTATTGTTCATCAGAAAACCTGGTTTCCACGTCTACCTGTATTAGTTTAAATGGCACTTTTACCACACGCAATAGGGCGGATGCGCTGACTTATCGTGTCGACTGGGCAACACAGTGAATGCGGCGTCTATTTATATATGTCTATGTTTTCCGTAGCCTGCTACAGGAAGGTACTCTCTCGACCATTGGAATTGGTTTCGCTCCTTGCTATTTTCGTTATACTACGAGGGTGGTTTCCTAAGCCTTTGCTATACTGAATTCCTTTCTCACTGTTTTCCGCTCCTATTCTTACACCGCCGTATGCTACGGCGGGCTTCGGCTAGTGTTTGATAAATGGCATGGGTGAAATACAGCATCATTGTAGCTATTATTTGGGTAAGAGGCAATGTGACTGAAATAGTACGCTTTGTGTTTAGTGATAAATGCAAGACACATCTTGACTTTGGACATTAATTTGTGTGAGATTCATCATTATTGCAATAATCTGCTTGAGTGAGATACCTTGTAAAATAGATAATCCTCTTTTGGTAAAATACAATGCAAGAAAGGCAGTTTAGAGATTAGCACTACAGCCTAACAGCTCCAAAGTCCTGAGTTTGAATCCTAGCTTCTGGACAGAGTTGGGTCTACTTTTCATATTCTCCTTGTGTCTGTGTTATTGATTTTTTTATACAGCTATTCATGTTTTCATCTCATCATCAAATATGTTCTGTTAATTGGACCCAGTATAAAGGCATGAATATAAGTGTGTCATGAGTTGTATTGGCACTGTGTACAGGATTGCTTCCCCCCATTGTGCTCAGGCTGCCAAGATTGTTATCATCTTCCCACAACCCATAACTTAATAAGCAGGTGAGTAAATGAACAGCTGGGTAAAATGCAAAATTGGTTGATTCATTTTATGGGCCTATAATAACAGTTGGGGTGTGGGGTTCTGTCACAGCTACGTCAGGAATGCAACAATCAGGACAAAGCTCCATTGTTGGACATACACACACACATGCCTGCACAGGCACATACAGCACTCAAGGTGCTTATTTACAGTTACTAATAAAATCAGCCAGGAGATCTTTGGGATGCGGAGTAAATCTGGATATCTGGAATCTGCATATGGTCTTGAGAAATATGTTCAGATTTTACAGAGATAATGCCTGTGAGCCTAAATGGTAGGAAGCCAATGTGGCATCAGTCTGCTGTACATGTGAAATGCATCTTCTTGAACGATATACAGAGTGGCTGCAGTAATCTGCTTGGGTGACATAAAGTGTTACTGTGCTAAAAACAGAATGACACGTACCAAATGTTCACTTTGTTCTACAGCACACTGTGACTTCATTGCCTTTGCATGTCTACAATATTTTTCTTCTACTCCGATACAGACTAGAATGTTTTGGCTTTCTCTGGGCTATGTACTTGTGTTGTTTTTTGCCACCATATTACAGTACATGACAGCTACCCAAGTTTAGGGGTATTATGTGGATCAGAGTAACAAGGTTTTATAATTATGTAAGCCAAGCACTGAGTAAATTAGATGGCAGACTGGCTAAAGTGCCCATGATATGCTGGTCGGAAGGGAGAAATGGGTGAAGTAAACTAACCAAGAAATAACAAGGTCACTGCTCAGCCTGTCTCAGGCCCCATATTTCACGGTAGTCTAGTACAAATGCAAGCAGAGGCTGATTCTGTGACAAGAGCTGGCTGTGACTCACTCTAAAAAGCTTATGCAGCTATGTCAGCTTTCTCCTCAATGCCCTGTCAGTGAGCAAGTAATGAGTGTCAATACCAAAAGATGACTCTCTTTAAAGAAATGTGTCTCAGCAGTTGTGGCTCCCCCATACTGCTGCAAATGGCAGTGAAGCTTTACAAGAAGCCTCCTAATCAGCTCCTGCTCTTCTTGTTGTCACTGAACAAGAATATTGGCAGATAAAGGAGGACTATGGCCTGAATTAGTGCATAGCTATGTCCACGTTTAAGTTGTGGTGTGCAGCAAATGTAAAGTTTAGATGGTTATGCAGACATATATGTGATTTTTTTGATTTGTGTAATAGGTATATATTTGCACATAGATTTGAATATATACACATATACTGGTGAAGTGAGGAGTGCTACTGTTTCATGGGTGCATCATCTTGGACAGCAGTCCTAGACTCAGATGTTGTCTGTGTGAAGTTTTCTCCTAATATCTGCATGTGCTTTCCTAAGATCTCTGGGAAGACATTCAGGTTAGGTTAATTAGTACTGTAATTGCAAATTGGTTGCCCTCCTGGCGCCCTGCCCAGGGTTTGTTTCCTACCTTACTCCCTGTGTTGGCTGGGATTGGCTCCAGCAGACCCCCGTGACCCTGTAGTTAGGATATAGCGGGTTGGATAATGGATGGATGGATGGAAATTGGTTGCCCCACAAGGTTCAAGTCCCAGGCACTCACTGTGTGGAGTCTTGAGCGTTCTCCCCATCCGCACGGATTTTCTTCCACAGTCCAAGAACATGCAAGTTGTGATGTTCCTTGCGCCTACAGCTTCTCTGTGTCTCAGCTCTTGATAAGTGTGTTAGAAACTGGATGGGTAATGGCATATATGGATGTAAAATGGCCCTTGTGGGTTTCTTTAGGTATTTTCCCACCACATGAACTGTGTTTTCCGAAATCAGTGAATTCCTGTACAATATACACATTGGGCCACTTGTGGACCCTGGCCAATTTTGTGTGTTGTGTCCCCACTGCACACCGGAACTGTAACCTTTATATAAAATATGTGATGTGCAAAAAAGAATGATGTGGTATGAAATGATGCAAATATTGGAGTTCATGGTGGACATTCCACCCAAGACCCCACTTCCTGCAGCAAATGCTGTCTTGGAATTATTCAACCATTTGGACCTCTTCTCTAAACCCAGACATCAGTGCTTCAGGCAACATCTCATCCAAAGGCAGGGCTTTCATTACATTATTTAATTTTAATTTCTGACATTTCTGTGTTTGACACTCCTAGTAAACCTCCTTGTGACTTGAGGCATAATATGTCCCCCAAAAACCCAAACTTAGAGAAGAAGAGAACGAGTGCTGAAAGTCAAAGTGAATGTTGTGACTCCTCGTCATTGTTGAAGAAATTATTTTAAATACCTGCTTGGATCCTCTGTACTGATTCCATTTATAGTTTCCAACACTTCAATATTGTCACCTCTTAGGGTGTACTCACAGTAGACATGTTTGTTCTGTACTGTGCTCAAGCGTGATTGTGCCCTCTCCATACTACCCCGCTGGCCTACACTCACACTGCGCTTAACGTTCTGGGCCCAAACGAGCTTTCGTCATGACCATGCGACTTCGTGTAAAGCCAAAACAAGATCTGTACATGGTGTGACAGCATGCATGTCAAAATGATTTTACTTATTTTCTGGTTGTTTTGAAATTGTGTAGCGCAGGATGATGGTCTTCCCTCTTACAGGTTTATTGAGGGTGCAGCGCACCATTTTGCTGTTAATTGTGCTGTACATCTAAGTAGATTTTTACAGTGACAAATGATGTTAAGGGAGGAATTTGCAGCTTTTCTTGCCCACTACAATTCACGTTCATGTGTAAGGCGAGAATAAATACCTGTTTTTAACTCAAAAGATATTGAATGAAATGAGAATTGCACTATCTGACTTGTCGCATCATTGATGTCATGTTTGTTTCCTGTGCTTGGGCACGTTTAACGAACACACTGTTCTCCTGAATTCTCCTGAACTGTACTCAAGCCCGCCTTTTCCAAGCGGGACAGGGCACAGTACTGTTTGCTGGGTTACATGCAGGCAAACGTGCTCGGACACAGAATGAATTGCCAGTGTGAGCACACCGATAATTGCAGATTGTGCAAACTGAACAGGTTCATTCCTTTCCCCATAGTTCATACCCTGGTGTATTGGAATCATCTGAGTGTTCTTCTTTGTGGTAGTATCCAGCTGTAGGGATGGTTTGTAATAAGGAGGCCACAACTGCATACAGTACTCCAGGTGAGACCTTATTAGTGTTTTTCTATATCTTAAGTATACCTTCACGTGATCGGCCTTCCTCACATTTTGCTGTATGATCTAACATAACATCCTTGATAACATCCTATTAAGCTTCTTAATTGTTCCTGTATGTGATGTGGGAAGTGAAGAGACTACTACAATTCTTAGTCCTTCTTAAAAGTGTGTAGTTTGAAGTTTAAAACTTTCCTTTGCATTTTCAGTATTAAATCTACCCCATTAATGCTCATGTGTTTGTGGAAAACAGAAAAAATAACACTACATTCCAGGCATTGATTATTGTCTTTCCAAAGAAGAGTCACTAGAATGCGTATCTTGCAGACCAGTCTCATTACTAAATAATGATGTCAAAGTATTGGCAAAAGTTTTAGTAAATAGATTTGACAAGGTAATACCATAGGGTCAAGATAAATCTTTAAAGATAGATATTGTCACACATGTGTTGGAGGAGCACCTTCCAAGGTCATCAAGGGTATGTCGTACCACCTCGGAATGAGGGGGATGCTGATACTAACTGTGTCATCTCCCTTTTTCTCAGCACTTATGAGAAATCGCCCCAAGAGGGCAACTGACTCCGCACCTTCTGATCAAAAGCCCTATGAAGCAATTGGGTGTCTACTGTTGGATTGAGATGACCACAGGACAAAAATCTATCCTGATCAGTTGTGGAAATTGTGCAATAACATGTTGACTTTGATTTAATGTAGAGGAATTAAATGAGACAACCCAGCTAGTGTCCTAACTTTTCATATATTTTTGGGCTGTATTATTCACCCATTCAACGACTATCTGGTGTCAAAACTTTGTTCATTGTTTGATATATTATACGACCCTATAACATTTGATTTTGTAGAAGTTTTGCTGTCTCTGGGAAAAAGAAAACCTTTGATAGAGTAGATTTGGAATATCTATTTATGGTACAGGTTTAAATCTAATATTTGTGTTTGATTAAGTTACATTTCCCAAGTCTAGAAACCTCAGATGAGTTTTAACATTGTTAAACATTGTTAAAATGAAAATCTTTCCAAAACTTTTTTTTTTACAATATATACTGTATTAACAAATTGTTTTTCAAAAAAGCTTGACTCAATTGTAAGCTCATTAATATATACTGTAAGTAAAAAGACCTTGTAATAAAAGGACAACATTTCAGACATCAAGAGCAGAGGGTGGCTTGACATTAACTGACCTCCAACTTTACTGCTGTGTCAAAAATATTTATAATTTCAGACAATGAACAGAAGTAGAAGGTGTTAGGAATGCACCTGCTTGGTTGGCTTTGGAATGAATGTCTCATCTTTGTATGCCTTGCCTTGTGTTCCATTCAGCAGTAATTACCTTGAATTTGCTAGCAATCAGATTGTGCATCATTCTCTCAATTTATTAAAGCAACATAATAAACTCTTTACAGCAGTGATACTATTCTCTGTCTCTCATTTATTGGGTAATTTCATATTCCAGCTTTTTAGAAGTCATTAGGAATCTCAGCCTTTAGAGATTCTTGTATTTGTAATGTGCTTGCACCCTTTGATCAACTCTGTCTTAAATGTGGAATTCCTCTTTTGCATGGTACTGTATTTGCAAGTCACAATCTTTTTAAAAGGAATCTTAATTCCCTAATCTTTCCTCACAAACGACACTTGAATATGTCTTAGCTAATGAGGAGGATAATTTTTTAGTATTTCTAGACTTTTATCAATTTAAAGTCAGTGTGTATGTACTGCTAGACGATATTGGTAAAGGGATTCCTATATTACTGTCTTATGCAAGGACTGAAATTCAATTATTCATATTATACATTCTTCATTAATCTGTTCAGAACATGCTGTAATTCATCATAAAACAGTAGATTGTGCATTTCCTTTGGATTAAAATTATGTAAAATACTGGACTCTAATTATGAGCTATGCCCTGCCTGACTAGGTCACATGTTTGGAGAATATGCTAAATTAAAAACATTTTGAGGAGAGATATTTGATTATCTATCAGCCAGTATTATGTAGTAAATTAATTTAAAATTATTCCTGATTCTTTTACAGCAGTTTTTGAAGTAACATCAAATAGGATTTGAATATCTAGCAATAACTAACTGTAATTTTCTACACTACATTGTTACCACTCCTGCTGATTTTACTTGACTGTAAAAAATTGTGATGCACAATCTTTAACTTTCTGGAACTCTGTGGAATGAATTGTTATACTACCTAAAAGCAGAAAAATCTAATTTTCTTTTTATGGAACAGAGTTTGACAAGAATGTATTTTCTTAAAGTCAAGGCGTTGTCGCATTATGTGACTTTCTCAGCGATTTTCAGTTGTAGCCTTCATTTGCGTAACCTTTGTAAGTCGGAGCGCTCTTGTGAAATCGGTCACATAATGCAACATACCTAGCGATTTACTCCAGCTAGTCTTTGACTTGCTCTGATTAGACGGACGGGCCGGCTCTGTGTGTGTTATAGCTGGAAACCAGTGAACGATCATCCAGTAATATATTTCGTATAATGCAGCGACAAGGAATATGGGTGAGCCATAAACAGAAGGAAGGTTTGCGGACCTCACAAACAGAAGGAAAGCTCATCTGTGTGATGTCTTGTGTTTTATGTACCATGACAGAATGGAAAAAATAGAAAAGGGCTGACACTGTGTCTGAACTCACTATAGCTTTTCTCCAGCCTGATTACTGATTTGTCCTGTTGTAGGATACGTTTCTTTCTTTAATTAAGATGTTGATTTCTACCACACATCTTCATCTCAAGAAGGAAGGTAAGTTTAGCCGAGTCTACACCAGTAAACCCCTACCATAAGGCATCACCCATCACTCTTAGATTTTTCACTTTATGATTAAATCTGCTTAATCTAGTAAAGGGAAACAGAGCTTATCAAAAACTAACTCAGGATAGAATTCGAAACAGAGCCAATTTAGAGTCACCAGTTACCTCTAACTTGCACATCTTTGGCTTTTATGAGAAGGAAACCCACTCAGACAGAAATTGGGATTTTATTCTAGCACAGTCACAGACTGGTATTAATCGTTTTGCAACTGTGCCAACCACTCTTTCAAATTCCCACCCGACATTTCCCATCATTCTGGACAAAGAGCAGATTTTATTTCATTCTCTTTATTATAATGGTTTATCTTGCTAATGTGCCCATGCTGATGTCACATGTGCCGCTTGTTTTGAGGGAAGAGAAAATCCCTCGGGCCTTTATAAGGGGGGCACTTTTTTGATGTGTGTTTAAAATATCAAGGCGGGAGGGGGTGTATATTTGAAAAAGCCTTAAAGAGTGATTAAAGGAATTGTGTTTAATTCCTTCCAAATGTCCTTACCCATGGCTTGACTGAGGCCAATGATTCAAGCGGCAAACAAAAGAGTGGCTGTGGCAAATGGAGGCCACATGTGCCGGGGGGGATCTGTGTCCCGCCGGCCCGGTGCCATGTATCATGGCTGTTCCGTGGCTTGAAAGCTATACTTTTTAAATTTGGGCCTCTCTCTGTGGGTGTAACGTAATTGTTGTAATTATGCAGTGTGGGTGGAGGTGGGTCTGTTCCTCTTATGCATTTCATATTCCTGCTGTGGTGTGGCTGGAACATCTGTGCCTCATTTCCTTTAGAAACGGTAGCAAGAGAAGAAGAGCTGGGTGACATCTGTGGCAGACACAGGCTCATGGTGGTAATGCGTGATTCTGCTTTATTAAAAAAAAATAAATAAAACAAAAGCCAGTGCAGCTGGCTTCATACCCCATATTTGACTCTATAAACATGAATATCAGGCTTAGGCCTGAAAGTCAGGGATTTTAAAACTAATGCAGAGGTCGTCAGCCCAAAGTTTAACAAATACCCAGGCCTGGGCAAGCCTATGCTGTTATAGGGAATGACAGTGGCGTCCTACAGCTTAGACGGGCAAAATACTTACCTGTGCAAATCAGTTTACAAAAGGTTGGTTTGCTAATTTTCATCATTCTTGTCCATCTATAGCATCTGTCTGATAAATCTGCTGGCTTTCAAACTGCTCAGCTCAGCTGCTTAGTCCTACGGCACAATGAGTCTGTGTGAAGACATTGCCTGGCAATTTAGTCCACTTTTTAAGGCATTGGCATTCTACTTTAAACTTTTTTTTTCTTCTATTACTGTTAAAGTCCACTGATCTTACTCCCTGCATGACTCTGAATCGTAGGGTTGGTGCTGACAGTAGAAGCATGCTACTTAAAATAAAGAATGTTTGTTTGAAGGTTGAGCATGATGGTGGCACAGTGATCAGTGCTGTTGCTTTACAGCTGCAGAGTTCTGGATATTACACCAGACCTGCATCTTTATGTGCACCTTCTTCTTGTGTCTGTGTGAAATTTTCATCTGGTATTCTGTTTTCCCTTCCATATATTTAGGCCAGGTTAATTGCTGATGTTAAATTTGACAAGTGTGGAAGTGTGTGTGAATGTTGGATTTGAGAAACTTTTACCTCATCCAGGGTTGGTTCCTGGCTTCCTCCCAATGCTGTTGTGACTGTGAAGTTGATTAAGCAGGTTTGAGAAAAGATGGATGGCTGTTAGGGATATTAATGCCTGCTTTTACCCACAAAAACAGCAAATACTTCAAATTATTGTTATCAGGAAATTCTATGTATGTATGAACATGGTATGACCAGTAGGGGGTGTAGCAGTGCCCCAAACCACAAACACAACTATACAACACAGTCCTGGGTTCAAACAGATTTTTTTTTTATTTTACAGTACCTCCAAATCCTTTCCACAATAGAACAATACACAATTTTCGTATTTCCTTCCACTAATACAGATCTCCTTGTCTCCTTCCACACTTCCCATATAGTCTCATCCACTTTCCTCCTGACTCTGACCACGCTTACAGGAAACTCTGCTTCTTTTATGCTGGACCCACTGTCACATTGCATCCAGGAAGCTCTTCTGGGTCAGGTAGAAGTTGTTTAAATTGGGGATGGTCTGGTTCCTGCAGCTCCTCCTGATGGCGCCCATGGACCACAACAGGATTATCTCACGGGACTGCAACTCCCAGCCTGTCCTTCAGGTATCCATGCAGGCACCATAGTCCAGGAAGACTGCCACCTGTTGTATTGTATTAGGGGAGCAAATAGTCCATGCAATTAGTTTCCCTCTGCCCCTCCATTAAACTGGCTTCCCAGCTGGGTAAGAAACCTTGAGCTTTCCTGGCCAGAATGCCAGCCCATACCAGGAGTCCACGACATTGCCCCTCCACAAGTTGAGCCTTCTAGGGCAAGGCAGTCAGTCCCATGAGGTGTTCAGTCTTTAGGAAACATGCTGAAGGATTACCACATCTGTGTCATTTGTCAAGTGCAAGATAAATAGTTATTATGGCCCCAGGCTTCTCTGTATACATTATAGGGACAGTATTTCTAGCCATGCCTCAGGCTATGGCATTCGTAGCATCAGATTTCCGTTACTGGCGGTCTTTACCTGCACATATGAAAGCAGGAAGGAGAGCATGGTTCAACCCTTTGCTCTGGCTCTGTCGTCTTGCATTCTGAGTTTTTCATAGGCACTGGAACAGGAATACATTACCCTAATAACTCTTGTGCTCAATTGTTAGTACAGTCATGGTTCCTAGCTTTGCTCTGTTTTTTACTTTGTGGCACATAGGCAGTCTGGGACACTACGTGAATTAAAGATGGACCCCTTACTGTCTGTACCTCTTTTACAACATGTGCTACTTCATTCCCTTCACCTGCATCGAGGACCTCTTTGCACCGGGTACCTTTATGTTGTACATAGTATACAGAGATCACTCACCTGTATAGTCAAATCTATGCTGGGTAGCAGTCATATTTCCCATTGCTTTAAATATTTCTCAACCGTTTCAAGAGGTGCTCTTGCAGTGTTCTCAAGTCCTTTAAAAGTGGCTTCTAATAAAATTAGGTGCCAATCGCAGCATTCACACTGGTTGTAATAGCTCCTTCCACTCCCGTAGTTCTATCTGGCATTTGGGTGATTCCGCATGCTGTCGACTGGGACTTTAGAATTTCCCATTTAGTCTGGAGCATGCTCAGTTGAGGCATCAAAGGCATGATGGGAGATGAAGTCTGTATGATCAACTAACCAACCAGTCTGTCCTGTCTGTAACAATTTCTCAGTGAGATTCAGACACTGTTTTTGGGCCTTGTTTTTCCTGAAAGAAACAGAAGAGTCACTTACTGAGAACTGTCCCCTTTGTGGTTCTCCTGCAGTTGGACTTGGCACATGGGGGATTGTAGTCTACTAGCCATGTTGGTTTTCCCAGAGTTCTGCAGAGCTGATCTCATAATAATCTTCTGCGTATAATGGGACGTGGTTTCCACAACTAGTACAGTGGGACCACTCATCGTCGCCATCTTGCTCAGGTTAAAGGGCAGAGAACGTCAAGCCGCACTACTGTCGGCAATGGGGTAGGAATAGGGAATGCGATCAGGACAATTCTATGGGCGTGTTTAATCCATTGTTAGCACATACCTTTGTGTCCCATTCCTCATTGGAATTATCACTGAGGGCATCCGTCTCACCCTCGTCCCAGTCACATTCTCCTCCTCTTAAAGCTAGAGGTAGTCTTGCCGTTCGGTGGTTCATTCTTCCCCACTGTGGATAGGCTGGGTGATTGAAGGGAGTATCAGACTTTGAGTTCCTCTTTTGTTTCTGATTCTTCTTAGCAAATTTTCTCCCCATTGTGTTTGTAGAAAACAAAATCACTCTGGATTATTCTATACACAGTCGGTCTGAGGGTTTTGGCCACAACAATTTTACAAAATAAAAAACAGTTCACCTAACACCTGTGTGCAGCATAGTTTTCCCAGTAATATCCACAACTATCTCTCTGGCGCTGTTCCCAGCCTCTCTTTCCCTTATCTCGCTACTGCACCTTTGCCTTTTTAGGTATGGTTAAAACCTCCCCTTTTAGTTTTTATTGGATGTCCAAGTCAGGTGCTCCTTTCCAGGTAATTCCTAGGTTTCTAATACCTATTTAGTGTAATAATGAAAAGGTACCACCAGAAAATGGCACTAAACACACATGACAACCATTACAACATACTGTTCCATAACCAATAAAGTCTATGAAAGGCCTGATGTTAATGGATTATGGTGTTGTCTGGAGCCATTGAGTTTGGAAAGCTTAATCCATCCATTTTCCAACCCGCTGAATCCGAACACAGGGTCACGGGGGTCTGCTGGAGCCAATCCCAGCCAACACAGGGCACAAGGCAGGAACCACACACACACAAACACACCCACACACTAGGGCCAATTTAGAATCGCCAATCCACCTAACCTGCATGTCTTTGGACTGTTGGAGGAAACCGGAGTACCCGGAGGAAACCCACACAGACATGGGGAGAACATGCAAACTCCACGCAGGGAGGACCTGGGAAGTGAACCCGGGTCTCCTAACTGCAAGGCAGCAGCGCTACCACTGCGCCACTGTGCCGCCCGGAAAGCTTAATGTAACCCAGAAATAAAAAAAGTATTTTTCAAATTTAATGAAGCAGGAGTGTCTATTAGGGAAGCACACCACTCTCTGACAATTAGAAAAGTGATTAAAACTCAGAGGAAGGAAATGCTTTCAGGGTTGTAAAAAAATGAAGTGCCCCCACACTAGGTAGGTACAGCATGTCTCAAAGCACAATTTACAATCTGTCTTAGTTATGATGACTTTGTGCATTTGTGCCTTATTACCTACCAGGATGTATTATTTACTGAATATTGTCCCAAATGTTCCTCATGTTTTTCTGTCTACCCACCTATCTGTATTTGCTTTTGAGACTTTTTATCCATTTGTAGGTTGGGGGTTTGCCACACTGGCACAGGAAAAGTATGGGTATCACTAAACCTCCTTCACAAGGCTAATGCTATATACCATGGACTGGGCCTTTCACCTCCAGAATGTGAAATCAAATAAAAGAAAATGAAGTGGGGTAGCCCACATGCCAGTGTTAAAACATCTCCAGTTGCAACGGAAAGGACAAATATACCGAGATTCACGTAAATGACAAGAGACCTTTCTTCTTGTTCAAATAATAGTGAAGAGGCATTTATGACTCTGGGAAGCTCCCTGCTGTTGAAAGCTGTGCGGGCGGAATGGCAGGCTGCAAAACAACGGAAGGGATGCCTGCTGATAAACGGGAACTATTTTTAGAAGACTAGATGAATGAGATCTGCATGGAGGAAGAGAGGAAATGAGAAGATGATAGGAAAAGAGCAGGGAACAGAAGTAGCCCTACTCAATTTAACCAAACTTTGCAAAAAAAGAAAAGACAGTTCTTCATGAAGAGAGCAACAACCTAAAAATGAACATTTATTAAATCAAAAGCTACTCAGGGAGTCTATGCTTCTAAGACAGCATTAAGCATCTACCATTACCTAACAAAAATGTCCCACAGCAAAACACCATAAAGAATACGAGATTTGGAGGTCCAGTAACTTTCAGAATTCCACAGTATAAATTCAGTTTTTTGGTTTAAAACTGAATGTCTGCACTTGAAGCACCCTGCCCTTACTCCGACCTAACATTCCAAGAATTAGACTGAGAACTTCTCAGTAGCAGTCCACTTCCATAGTTACCACTGTCAATTTCCCAGTGGGAGTGCAGCCCTGAAACATTAAAATAATTCTAAATGTTTCCTTATATGGCTGAACTTCTAATATTATACCTAAACATCTGAAAGGTCAGCTCCAAAATTACTCTACAAAAAGCAGTACATTCCCAGAATGACATCATTTACTTCCTAGTGGAAGAGCAGTCCCAGGAATACAGTGAGAAATCCTTAGTGTGGATGCAGCTTCAGATCCCCCCTTGACATTTTCCCAGTGTAAGTGTAATTTATATAAATAAACCAAGAACTTGGTGTGCAGTGGTGAGTGTTGCTGCCTCAGTGACCTAACAGTTTGAGTTCATGTCACATTTGGAGTGGCTTATGTGATGGAATGAAACTCTGCCCGTGATTATATGCTGCCTGAAAAGGCTCTAAACTGTGAATTGGATTAAGTCATTACAACATATTATGTTATACTGTATCTCTATATATATAAAATCCAATGTCTGTCTGTATTCTGTCCGCTTTTCACGAAAGAACTACTTAACAGATTTATATCAGGTTTTTTTCTATAATTTGCTTAAACATTCTGGTTGATTTTGTGAGTTCTCTCATTGCGCTAAGTATCATAGTTCGCTTGTGGTACCGATTTATTTGGGAGAATCTGAGAGACACGCAGCGGGCCGAGGGGAGGGGACGGGGACCGCCTCACTCAAGCACCAGCCTTGGGGCATGTACCTTACCTCCGCTTAGCTTGTGAATGAGAGAACTACTTAACAGATTTAGATTGGGTTTTTTTCTAAATTTGCTTGAATATTCTGGTTGATTTTGCGACGTCTCTCATTGCGCTAAGAATCATAGTTTGCTTGCAGGAGCGATATATTCGCACTGATCTGAGACAGAGGCTGCGGGCCGAAGAGAGGAGGAAGCGTGATGTCAGGTTTAGGGAGCTGGGCAGGGCCCTCCTCACTGTCCTGTTTCACTACTACGTGGGCAGAGCCACGGGGGACTGCTAGTATTATATAATCTGCATCCACTGAACAGGATCATCTCCAGACAGAGGAGCAGCTTCAACGACAGACTGCTGTCACCGTCCTGCTCCACTGACAGACTGAGGAGATCGTTCCTCCCCCACACTATGCAACTCTTAAATTCCACCCGGGGGGTAAATATTAATATTATACAAAATTATTGTATGTCTGTTATACCTTCATTGTTATCACTCTTTAATTTAATATTGTTCTTTATCAGTATACTGCTGCTGGAGTATGTGAATTTCCCCTTGGGATTAATAAAGTTATCTATCTATCTATCTATCTATCTATCTATCTATCTATCTATCTAT
>JANRMT010062840.1:2611228-2737876 GCA_026402145.1 Polypterus bichir lapradei | reverse complement strand
TATCTATCTATCTATCTATCTATCTATCTATCTATCTATCTATCTATCTATCTATCTATCGAGTGAATTGTACCCAGTGGTTTGCTACATGAATGGACCAGATTCAGTTCTGGGAAATGCACTCTATTTATAATACCACCTGAAAGCTATAGCAGCAGCACAATAAACATGAGAATCATGACCCTGTTTAGGATATAGCGGATTGGATAATGACTGACTAACAGACAAAAAATAAGATCATAACACAAATAATAATTTTATATTTAGAAGTTCCTAAGCACATTGTCCCAAACACTACCAATAATGGCCACTAGAGGGGGATATCACCATCAAACCCCAACTAGTAATAAGGGCAAACACCAAAGTTTATCAAATTAAAGATAATATTCTTTACAAAAAAGTTTTCCAATCACAATGATGCTTTGTGGAGCACAAAGGCATAATGGATTGTCTATAACAAGTAGGCAATACAACATCTCAATACAGAATCCGAAAGCAAGGTCAAAACACAGAGCATAAAGTCTAAAAAAAATCCTGAAATATCCCAAGGCATAAAGAGTTTATAAAAGCACACGAACTCACCAAGTCCGGAGTGCATTCACAATGAACCATCAGGGATTTATGGGGCGGAGGGCTGTTCCTGGCAGTAATTGGGAGGTGGGACCACCCACAAAACATATGCAACATAACAAAGGCAGATTATATACATAGACGAAGCCAAAGACAAAGAATGATACAGCAACAAAAATCAAAGAATCGAAAATGAACAGAAAAAACCTTAAAACATGAATTTGAGCCCAAGCCAGTGACTGAGACATGACTTTAAATAATCATCCACATCAGGCTCTGCTGGAAACCCCATTTGAGAAGTCATCAGAGATGAGTGTAAATGTTGAATGAGATGTTCTTTGTTCTCCATCAGTTATCTGCTCCTGGTGATGTTGTAGAAGTTTGGAGGGTGAAAAAGTATGTTGAGCTGCAGTTCAAAAGTCTCATGGTTAAGCTGGCTAACAGTCAGGAATTTTCAAATTGCTGGATGTGGCAGCACTTTTTATTAAAGTGTTTTGAAACAATAAACTAGGGGTTTTATCCCCCTTATATCAGAAATCATGGGGAACAAGGACGTTTCTCAGTGTTTATCCTGACACGGCACAAGAAATACATTTCTCACAGACTGATACTTTACATTAGTGAAAGCAAAAACCAAATAATGTATAATATGTAATATATTGTAACACTGCAGAATGAGACAAGTGAAGATTTGGAGTACCTCCACGGTAAACCCCCGTTTGAGGAAAAAAAGGCAAAAACAGTAAAAGGAAATCTCAAAGAGTTATATCGCTACATAAAGTTTACACAAAGTGTCAGTCTTCTTTCTGTCACAACGTAGCAACTCCGGCGCCTGTCCTTTCTGGTTCATCAATGAACAACCTCTTCCCATGATTCATGTTTATATATTGTGGGATTCGGAAGAGGTGGGACTTCTGGGGAGAAGTTCAACTGTGGTGGAAAGGGGAGAAGGCATTGGCAACTGCACCCCTCTTGGCATGGAGTGGTATTGCTTACCTTATTAGAGCCCTGAAGCAGTCCCCTGACGATATATAGAAAGGAAACTGTAACCTAATAACAATAATAATAACAGAGAGCTTGGCATTAATGGTCGTCAATCTGTCATTGGCCAACATTGTGAGAAAATTGGCAACTACTTGTTGGCCCTGGGTTGTCAAGAATGTCCACCACCTTAGGATCACACCATTTTCTTGACAGTGGAAAAGAAATGGCAAATTTTTGCTCATTAGTTGGTTTCACAATTAAAATGTAAATTATGCTCATGTGCACTGCACTTCCTGGCTTGTATGCAAGGAAAATAAGTTTAAAAACAGTTTAACGCCTGTCCGCTGTTCATAGGTGTGTGAAGTGAGTGCGTAAGTAATAGAAATGTTGAAAGTCTGTTTTGACAGACAAGATGTGAAAGAGCTGTGAAATCCCACAGAACCCGCGGCCGCTACAATATTTCTGCTCTGTGGAAGTTTGTTAGAGTTTGTGAAAGTGAAAGATAAATTACCTGCAATATTTGCTGGGAAGAAGTCCACCATGATGGAACTACAGTGAAGACACGTGGCACTGCAAATTCAAGAATAGATAAGATTCCTTTTACAAGATAAGTTTCGTATTTTTCAAGTTAAACTTATTTCTTCACAAACATGTTTTATACTGTATGCATTTACCATGCAAAATGGTGTTCTAAACTTAAGTGTTTTGTATACATTTTAATACATAACCACTCCTCGTGTTTTATAATGTAAGCTGTGGGGCATGGAGCAGGTCAGGTCAGGTTGGGTAGCCTGCACTGGTACAGTGCATTACCGCACCCTCTACACGATGAAAAAGCTCTTGGTTGACAGCCCCCCAGGCAGACACACGATCCAGTCCCAAACCTCCAAAAATGACCTTCAATCTGCCACAGCCAGATGTTATGTGGGCATCCCCTTAGTCTGGTCCAGCCACTCAGATCCTTAACAATGAGGACACCATCAGAAAATTAAACCCTAAAAATTTACCGAATACGTCCTCTTTGGAACAAAGCCTTTCTTCCATTTTTTTTTTTTTGATGCATGTGACAACAAAAAGGATCTGTGAATAATCGTTTTATCACGCATTACTGGTTATATTTTTCTCGAGGTAAGGATGCGTTTTCTATTCAGTTGTGTGATACGAATGGCCTTCCTGGGAAGAGTTCTCCCATAAATCAGTCATCAGACATTTTCCAGCCTGCTTAGTCCTAAACAGGGCCACGGGGGCTGCTGAAGTCTATCTTAGTTAGTATAGGGCTAAAGACAGTAACAAACACTGGACCAGGCGCCAGTCCATTGCAGGGTAAAAACACACACACAAACCACACACACACACACCTCAACTGCACACTAGGGCCAATTTAGCATCACCAATTTACATAGCCTGCGTGTCTTTGGACTGTGTGAGGAAACCGGAGCACCTGGAGGAAGCCCACACAGACTCAGGAGGAACATACAAACTCCTCACATGTAGGACCTGCGACGTGAGCCCTGGTCACCTTAATGTAAGGCAGCAGTGCTACCACTGCGTCACTGTGCTGGCCGTTCTCACATAAATTCAGAAGTGAATCAACACGTGGCACGAACAATTTACTGTGATTTTGTCTTTCGAGTGAAGACCACGCCACTAGGGGCGAAAGGTGGTTACAGAAGAAGACAAACACTGAGGTAGCCCAAACAGTTGGTCATCTTTGAAAATGGCTGAATCTTGTAATATTGGTGTTTTGTTTTTTCAAAATGACATGCATAAGCTATTTTACAATGTGCGTCCAATCTCATGACGGGTGTTGATGTTCAACAACTTTCTTGGTTTGAAAAATGGATGTCTTTGGATAGTTTTTTAGGCTTCATTTTCCAGGTGACTCATGCTCTGTAAGGTTCCATTATAAAATGTAAAGAGTGGCTATGTATTTTTTAAAATGTATACTTTAGGACATACATTTGTGTGGCAAATACATGTATATTGTGTGTGAAGAAATAACTTTGATTTGGAAAATGCCCAACTTATACTTTAATATAGTAAGAGTTAAAGGCTTACAGAAGTAGTATAATATATCTTCGAATCATACTTTTTTTGATTTGTTCATTGTCTCCAGATTGCATACACGCTAGAGTGAGATTTGAACCCATGGCTTTTGTGATTTCTGGTGCTTTCTCCTTAACCCCACCCGAACAGACAGTATTTAGAGTCTATAGCTTTCTCTTGTAGTGTTTGTGCACTGCATGGCTGACCTGCCTGAGGGGATGCATGACATGATGTAATGTATAAAAGAAAGCACTACTTATATTTTTAGAAGAATATGATAAAGTTGCATAATTGAGTTGGCAGCACTCCCACAGGGTAGGTTGGCTGTGTTGCTGCTGCTGAGGCTGAGGCCCCCGCGTGCCTAGACTACCCTGTCTTTTGCTCTGTGCCGTTCAGAAAATTCCTGATTAGTTCAGCTCCATTGAGGCGTCAGCATGCCTGAGTTGGCAGAGGAAGAAAATGGAGCGGACATGAGGAAAAGCCTACAGATAACCTGTATCGTGTCGCTATGCTACCATGTACATGTGCTCTGCAGTGCCCTGTCACATGTGCCCAGGACTGAAATGTCAATGAGCTCTACTCTCGCACCCCCTGGGCCATACGCCAGGAGCTCGATGGCTGTGAATGAGCTGTTCAGCAAGCTGATGAGTCACACACCACGGCTGTTAGGTGTTCTTAGCTTGATGGCTACTGCTCTGAATGACAGGCACATATGCAGGGAGTAAGTCCCAATTTAAAGAACACATAAAGCATAAAATGAAGAACAGGAAATGTACTGTTTAACCAGCAGGAATCGACAAATTAGAAAGATGGGCTTACCATCTTGGTGGCTAAAGTAGTTAAGACATGGTACGATCTGGACAAACGTTCATGGCTCTGTCCCACATACACTACCTGTTATCCCTAGAAGAAGAATGTAATTTTTCAGATTGAACAGTTAGGAGTTCTCAAGTGCAAAATATATAGTATATATAGTAAACATATATGAGGTGCGATCCAAAAGTTCCCGGAATGCATTTATTCTGCAGCCAGAAGGGTTTGGTTATATCAATTGCTGCTACATAGCAGTTCAAGTTGTCCTTGAGAGCTGTTATCGCGCATTATAACATCAGCGCAGTTGTTTTTCAAGTCGCAGTTCTCGTTTAAACTTCGGTTTGTGTCTATAAAGGGTTTTTCGTGAAAATTAGTGATTTGAAAGACCCAAAAAAGCTCAACAAGTTCACAGCAACACCAAGTCAATGCTCATTTGCTTCTTTGATGTGAAGGGTGTCATCCACAAGGAGTTTGTGCCACAAGGACAGATGGTGAATGGAGCATTCTACAGGGATGTTCTAAGGCGTTTGCAAAATCGAATTCGCCGAACACGTCCTCAGATGTGGGTTGACAAGTCATTTCTTTTGCATCACAACAATGCACTAGCTCACACATCTCTGATTTTGCGCAAATTTTTGGCTTCTACAAAGTTTACTGCCATTCCCCACCCTCTGTACTCCCCTGATTTAGCGCCGTCTGATTTTTTTTTATTTCTTAAGATGAAGATGAGGCTCAAGGGATGCAGATTTAAGACAGTGGAGGAGATCCAAGCGGTAACAAACAACGTCTTGAACACACTGACAAAAAACGACTTCCAGAGGTGCTTTGAAAGGTGGAAATCTCGCTGGGATTGGTGTATCAACTCAGCGGGTGACTATTTTGAAGGAACTTTTCGTCATTAATTGTTATTTGGTGTGTATGCTTTTAAATGAATGCATTCCGGGAACTTTTGGATCACACTTTGTATATAGACTCCAGGACATTAACATAAGCCGTTCATTGATGGCACCTTTGTCATTCATATGTATGAATTTGGTAGCTTAAGTTGATCATGTCAGGGCTGGTTTGGGTGCATACACTGGTACAGCACATTGTCGCGCTCACCACATGACAAAACAGCTTGGGATCCTGGTTGGCAACCCCCCAGTCTGACTTGTGGTGCAGTCCCACCCTCCGGAAATAACCATCTGTCTGCCGCAGCCAGGTGTTATGTGTGTGTCCTGTTAGCCTGGTCCAGCCACTGAGGATGCTTCGGGGATTCACATGGCTATAGTGCTGTAACTGCTGCTTCCTTACAATGCAGGTAATGTACCTCATTCCAGACTCAATGAGCAACTGCTCATTCAGTACAATACCCAAGGATTCTCCGAAGAGACACAGTAACGAAGAAGTCCAGTCTTCATCTCAGGTCACAGGATAGCGTCCATGTCCCACAACCATAAACCATGGTTAAATTGATATCTTTCATAATACTCGCGCATATATAGACTGGGAGGACGTAAGTAGTTATGCTTGCAGGAGACTTTGATGTCCATCTGGATGGATCTACGATGACCAAAGGCAGCTGATGGTCATGTAGGAGGCTATCACAATATCTCCAGTATGTCATTACCTGTCTCACAATGTATGAACTGATTTTTCTTCATGCAATGAGCCAACTCAGTAAGATGGACATCCACTACAAGATCTGCTGTTGAACTGGTGACATGTTTAAGCTGCCTTAAATGACATGGACTACCCTGGGGCAGATGACCACTTGCATAGTACAGTACATGGAGTTGATGCAAAAAACAATGCATACTGGACAACAGCCTTGAACTTTGGATGTCCTGGTGTGGAACACCATTTACTTAGCCATCTGTCTAGCTCTGTTGCTTATAAGGAGCAGGTTGACTGCCTGACAATACATTGCTTGCTTTGTATGACCTTTTGTCTCATGCTGTACAGAAAATGCCTTTAAGGCATCAGCACTCTTTCCTAACTCAGAGTATGTGTGAGACTGTCTGTGATGCCAGTTGTAGTCCACAGTGTACCACAGTGTATCTACACTAGTTTGTGAATGTCAAATCATTACTTAGATTTAGATGTATGGTTTCTTAGTCATTTGTCACCCATTCTTTATGTTTTGTTTGAACTTAGCCTTTCCTTCTGGGTGTAATTTTTTTTCTTCAGAGTGAAATTAGGGGTGACTGCAACTCTGTCACAAAGTTTACAGTGGAAAGTCCAAGACTGAAATTGTCATAAAAGGGGTGGAAGGTCTCCTGTAAATGGCCAAGGTTAGGATGACTTATGATGTTGGCATTTCCGTTGCAAAGGAAAGTGAGTATAGGGCTATTGTGAAGTGTATAGGGAATTGGAAGGGTGCCAGCTCTGTTCCCACAAGTCCCAAGTGGCTGTGCAGTATGGTGGACAGGACTCATTGGTGTGTTGACTTCATTTGTATCAGGCTTCTTTCCTCTGTCTGCTGGCTAACTGATCACTCCAGTGAGGTGAGCTTATAAGATGTAGAGAGGAGGAGGGATTGTGCCACTCATGACTCATGCAGAAGAATGAGGAAGAAAAGAAAGAAGAGTGGGCCTACACGATTACACAATGGTGACAGACATATTGCTGCAAATGTGGGCTGGAAATCCCTCTTTATCCTTAAACTTAAGAGGTGATCAGCTTCAGGATCTTTTTAGGACAGTCTTACACCCATATCAAATGCCTTTCAAAGATAATATACTGTATATAAAGTAAAAGAAGCCACACATAATTTGGTGACAAATTATAATAAGGAATGCATCACCAAGTACTTAAGTGTGTTTGGTATTATAATGCATACTGGGTCGAGGGGGATTATCCTCTTAAGTTCTTGAGTCCTTTAAACAAATTGTTGTGTGCCATAGTGCTTCCCATGGTGATACCACCCCAATCCAGGGGCATTTTAGAGTTGTGCACAATCAGAATCAGATCATGGGAGCCAGGGATGAGACCGGAAGGCCAGACCATGAGCTCACAGTCCCAGCTGCATATTAATTAGACTTTATATGAAGGGATACAAGGTAGTGTCACCCTTTATGATAAGAAGGAGGTGCTGATGACTCTGATTAAGGTTATACAAGCCAGCAGATGATGCTATACGGCATCAGCTCAATATACTATGACACTGTTGGCATGCTGGGGGGGTTGTCTGGCATTCACTAGTAAGCATCTGTGGTGTTGTAAAGGTGTAGGGACACCTGGATCAGTGCTTTAGGGTACAGCTTCAGGGCTTCAGAATTCTGCATGGTTATTCAGAAGTGAAGATTGGCCAAAATTTTTTAAGGACTTCCCAACAAACATGGAAATAAACACTCTTAACAACAACAACAACATTTATTTATATAGCAAATTTTCATACAAATAATGTAGCGCAAAGTGCTTTACATGATGAAGAAAGAAAAAAAAGACAAAGTAAGAATTAAAATCAGAGAACACCAATTAACATAGAGTAAAAGTAAAGTCCGATGACCAGGGAGGACAGGAAAAAAAAAAAAAACTCCAGACGGCTGGAGAAAAAATAAAATCTGCAGGGGTTCCAGACCATGAGACCGCCCAGCCCCCTCTAGGCGTTCTACCTAACATAAATGATCAGTCCTCATTGTATTCAGGGTTCTCATGGAAGGACTTGATGATCATGGTAATGTGGACTTCTGGCCTTTAATCCATCAATGTAGGGACATCATGGTCTTTGATTAGGTGGTGGTGGAGCAGGTTGCCACCACAGAAAACCGGAAAAAGAACAGAAGAGAGAGTAGGGGTTAGTACGGATTTTGGAGCCTCCATGAATAGTAATGATAATTAATTGAATATACAGAGCATCAGGATTAATTAAAATGAAGTTATGAGAAAGCCATGTTAAAGTAATGTGTTTTCAGCAGTTTTCTAAAGTGCTCCACCATATCAGCCTGGCGAATTCCTATTGGCAGGTTATTCCAGATTTTAGGTGCATAACAGCAGAAGGCTGCCTCACCACTTCTTTCAAGTTTAGCTCTTGGAATTCTAAGCAGACACTCATTTGAAGATCTAAGGTTACGATTTGGAATATAAGATGTCAGACACTCCGATATATAAAATGGAACAGATTATTTAAGGCTTTGTAAACAATAAGCAGTATTTTAAAGTCAATTCTGAATGACACAGGTAACCAGTGTAGTGACATCAAAACTGGAGAGATGTGCTCTGATTTTCTTTTCCTAGTTAGGATTCTAGCAGCTGAATTCTGCACTCATTGCAGTCGATTTATGTCTTTTTTGGGTAGTCCTGAGAGGAGTGCGTTACAGTAATCTAGTCGACTAAAGCAAAAGCGTGAACTAATTGCTCAGCATCTTTCAATGATATAAGAGGTCTAACTTTTGCTATATTTCTTAAGTGAAAAAATGCTGTTCTAGTTGCTGATTAATATGCGATTTAAAATTCAAAATTAAGGGTTACTCTATTACTATAAGAGTCCATTTACCCACTGTAAATTTTGCTGTGTGTATGAAATTAATAATTTCAAACATATTAAACTGCTGGCTGGCATAAATCTAGATGCTTTCTCTGTGTAGTCGATCATTGTGAGACATGCGCAAAATACAGCTTTCAGGATTCTCTGGAGTGCACAGAAGTCACACCAGCTCACCAGTCTACATCATGTGTAAGTCAGATACCTGATAACCAGAACAAAGCATTCTCAAGCATTGACCCTATTCAGGGTAGCTGTGAACCAGTGACTATTCTAGCAGCCTAGGACAGGGAGCCACTGAATGCTAATAATCAGAATCAATACATCTCTAGGTTTTGTGGACACCAGGTGGCACTCCAGCTCCCCCGACACCTGACCCAAGCAGGCTCTGGGTACAAGTTAAAAGCACAAAGAGTCTTTTATTGTAGTAAAACTCTTCTCAAAAGCGTTTCCCACCACCACAGCCAGAAGTACAATAAAGCACTGTATAGCACTACACTTTTCTTCCTTCCCTCACTGGTCACTGCCTGTTCCACTCTACTTCACAAGCTTTGTCCACCTTCCTCCCGACTCTGCTTCCTCCATCTGAAGCAGACAGCTCTTTTTATCTTCCTCCTGCGAGTAATTCTGGTCTTCCATACACGTGGTTTCGATAGTACTTCCAGGTAAGACAGAAACCCCATGAAATATGGCTTCCCAGTCCCTGCAGCACTCTCTGGCAACTGAGTCGAAGAACTCCATGCCCCATGCTGCCCCGTGATATTCCAAGGTACTGCTACAACCCAGGATGGCTGCCATCTAGCGCTCTGGGGGAGATAATGCCCTGTGCACGCTCTCTCCCCGGTCCTTCCATCTCATGAGCTGCAGACTGTCCCTTACAGTTTATATAGCTCCTTTTAGGTTCAACACCACCTTAACAGCGTTTCACAATCAGTTAATAATAGTACAATTTTAAAATAAGTTGAACAGTAGAGTATTGATAGTGAAGAACAGCAAAGTCTGCCAATCAGCTTGTACATTCATGATAATCGAGAACATCCTTGTTACCTACTTGGAAATAGAATTAGCAGAAGAGCAGTACATGCTGAAGTAAACAGTGTGTTGAATGTGCATATCATACAGAGGAGACGGTTCAATGCAGTACAGTCAATTCATTAGTTCTTACATTACATGTGTGTGGTACTGGGGTGTTGTACTGTGTTAGCCAATATGGATGTAGTGAGAAGTCAAGCAAAATGACACCTTTTTATGGCTAACTGGAAATATTACAATATGCAAGCTTTCGGGGCCTGAGTTGCCTCAAAACTTGCATATTGTAATCTTTCTAGTTAGCCAAAAAAGGGTGTTATTTTGCTTAACTTATTACTTTACAGTAAACTATACTGTGCTGGTAACATGACTTCAAGCAATAAGCTGAGAAAGAAGACATGCTTAGTTATGGGATGCACTCTCAACCTGCTGCAGGTAGTGGTGGAGGAGAAAATTAATACAAATGTCACAGCCATTAGGAACAATGCTGCCCATCCTCTCTATGAGACATCTTTGAATACTTTAGCCAAAAAAATATTCAAGAGCAATGAGTGAAGAAAGGCCACTGGGGCTCCTTCATGACTAAGGCAATATGCTTAAATAATGGCTCTCAATTACTGTGTCCACTCTCGCATCATTAGCCAAGGTAGATCTTTTTTTTTATTTTAACTTCTTTTATTTAATTCTTGTGTGTGTTTGATGGGGCTGTTGTTGCTGTTTGTTATAATATTTCTATATTTTTCAGCTTCTTTAAAGGCTAAATTTCTTCTTGGGACAAATAGTGTATTATCTATCTATCTATTTATCTATCAGTAGTATTTCAGCAGTGACATTAAGTTTATTGGATTAACAGAGAATATGCAATGTTCATCATAACAAAATTAGACAGGTGCATAAATGTGGGCACCCAACAGAGATATTACATCAATACTTAGTTGAGCTTCATTTTGCAAATATAACAGCCTCTAGATGCCTCCTATAGTCTTTGATGAGTGTCTGGATTCTGGATGAGGTATTTTTGACCATTCTTCCATACAAAATCTCTCCAGTTCAGTTAAATTTGATGGCTGCCGAGCATGGCTTCTCTAAATTAGCATTTGTATACAACAAGCGACTCTGTTTGTGGCGTGAGTGCAGAAAGGGCTTCTTTCTCATCACCCTGCCATACAGATGTTCTTTGTGCAAATTGCGCTGAATTGTAGAACAATGTACAGATACACCATCTGCAGCAAGGTGTTCTTGCAGGTGTTTGGAGGTGATCTGTGGGTTGTCTGTAACCATTCTCACAATCCTATGCATATGCCACTCCTGTATTTTTCTTGGCCTACCAGACCTGGGTTTAACATCAACTGTGCCTGTGGCCTTCCATTTTCTGATTACATTCATTACAGTTGAAATTGACAGTTTAAACCTCTCAGATAGCTTTTTGTAGCCTTCCCCTAAACCATGATACTGAACAATCTTTGTTTTCAGATCTTTTGAAAGTTGCTTTGAGGATCCCATGCTGTCACTCTTCAGAGGAGAGTCAGAGGGAAGCACAACTTGCAATTGACCACTTTAAATACCTTTTCTCATGATTGGACACACCTGTCTACGAAGTTCAAGGCTTAACGAGCTAATCCAACCAATTTAGTGTTGCAAGTAATCAGTACTGAGCAGTTACATGCATTCAAATCAGCAAAATTACAAGGGGACCCACATTTTTGCACAGTCAGTTTTTCACATTTGATTTAATTTCATACATCTAAATACTGCTTCACTAAAAATCTTTGTTCGGAAAACATCCCAGTTCTCAAGTGTTCCTAGGAAATAAAAGACATATACCACTGTTATCTTTTTTGTTGAAAGTACAGTAAATTATTATACAGGCTGAGAAGGGTTCCCAAACTTTTTCATATGACTCTATCTATCTATCTATCTATCTATCTATCTATCTATCTATCTATCTATCTATCTATCTATTTATCTATCTATCTATAACATCAGAATAAAATATACTTCGAAAACAATAAACAATGCAATTGTTTAAGATTAATCAAAGTGAATTGCAGATACAGTGAATTCAGATAGATTTTAAATGCATTTGTGAATCTTTCTGAAGACATTTTCTCCCTTGTCATTATGGGTTATTGAGTATAGACTGATGGACAAAAATGGCAAATATATTCATTTTAGATTAAATCTACAACCCATTAAAGTGGATGAGACTGAATCATTTCTGTATCCTCTGGATGTTGTGTCTTTAGGTAGTAGGCCTGGATCCATCCCACTCTTCGCTCTCACCCTCCAACTACTGCTCCTAACCCCCCTCACACTGCACATGGTGGGCTCATGTGGCATCCTCATACAGCATTACTGGGCTGAGCCCAACCAGATTGCATTGGTCACCCTGCCAGCATGAACTCACCAGTGAGCCCCATTCCCACACCCATCTCCATGGTGAGTGGCTGCTCCAAGTGGAAGATTTCAAATATCTCTGGGTTTTTTTAATGGATAAGGGTGACCATAACACTGACCAATGAATTGGAGCAGTGACAGCATTGTTCAGAAAATGTCCCGGACCATAGTGGGGGTGGGGTAGAAGTCAAGCTTAGCCAAAATGTTTCATTTACTGGTCAGTCTATATCCTCATAATCACCAATGGTCACAAGGTCTGGGTCATAACGTAAAGAATGAGATTAGAAGTGCAAGTGGCCAAAATGAGGTTCCTGTGCAGGGTACCTGAGCAGGGTGAGGAGCTCAGTTGTACAGGAGCTTCTCTGTCTTAAAATGTGCTCTCCATATATATATATATATATATATATATGTGTGTGTGTGTGTGTGTATATATGTATATGTACTGTATGTATGTAGTTAAATAATATTTACATAGGGTGATCCAAATCCAAGTGGAACTGAACACTTAAAAATGTATTACTCACTAAGTATCACATGAACATGTAGTCTAAACCAGTTTGTGAAATGATCACTTAATCTTACAGATTCTCAATATGTCACCCTTTGTGTCACAAAGCACACATTAATCTAGTAGTCTACAGTAGTTCACCCCATACCCTTTGTAGCACATCATCAATACACTACAGATGGTACTAAGTTACTGAGTAATCCATCTTTGAAAGTGTTGAATTCTTTTTGAAATGTCATTGACAGACTTGTTAAAAAGTGAGGGAGACATTGGCCTTTGCTTAGGGGCAGACATAGTTTTTATTGGAAGAGATGGCAACTCTGATAGTTTCGATAAACATGTAATGTTATAGGCCACAGTGAAGTCCAGGTTGATGGCTTCCATTTTCATTGTAGATGCTAATGTACTAGAACATGTCGGCTCATCTCTTATGGCCTTTTGTGATGGTGGAGAGTGAGATACCCAAGAGTTTTCAATTATTTTTTTTTTTTCTTTCTTTAGTACGACATAACATTGTTCTCCTGAACTAAGGAATTCTGGTACTATGGGAAAGGCGCTATATAAATAAAATATTATTATTATTATTATTATATCCTTCTGAATTTCTCCTCTTTTACACCCTGTAGCTTGAAGTGGACAGTTGCTTCTAGGTTTCCATCTTTGTTGCCACTTGGTATTCTTTAGTAATGGTACTTGGGTGGCTGACTATGTCCTCTGAGTAACTCCAGTGCAAGAGATGAGGCTCCAGTAGTTTGCCTAAGTTAAGTTCTTCAATGGTCTCCTCTCATTTTGACTGGTAGTCACTTAAACATTTATTCACAAAGTACATCTCCCTGTAAGCACAAAGAACATCACCCAGATAAATATAAGACACATTGAATTACATAAAGCCTATCCATGAAGGTTCACAGGCATAATCTAGAGTGTCTTTTACGGTGAACTTAATCACAAAACATAATTGGTTTACAAAGCGTTATTGACTGGTCTGAGAGGTATTCAAAGACATACAGTAACCAGTGGCCAGATCTCATCTGATGGGTTGGGGTTTATCAAGGAATCAGCCACTGAATTACAGTGACACATTGCACAATTCATAAAATACACGAAGGAGAAACAAAGCCTTCATTATTCATATTCTTTATTTATATGTTTTGCTGGCTAATTTATTTTGTTTTATTTTGCTTGGATATTTATTTTGTGTATTTTATCATTCTTTAACACCCTACAGTTCAGCAGTTTTAAATTACCATTATGCAGACTCTCCTACTGCAAGGATGAGTCACAATGGTGATTTTACTAGACTGTGCAGCCGATCTCTTTTCTGCTCCTGAGTCTCCCTCTAGTGGAATATCAAGAGATCAGCAGCCTTCCAGTGGATTATTGGACCACATATTGGGGCAAGTGACCGATGATGTCAAACTGAGACATCTTTAATAAGCACAGCGTAACAACTGTAAAGGTATTTTTCAATAGTTAAATAAATATAGAAGGTAGTGTTAATACACCTTAATATATTAAAACAAATGTTTTAGAACAGTAAACAGAGCCTATTTCTACCTTTTTCTGGCATTAATGGCACATATACCAGGTGGAGTAAACTGCAGTCCTGAAACTGCTTACTGTCACTATGACCTTGCTGTAGGTAGTGTTACTAATGAGCCAGGGGTCAGAAATTTGTAAACTGCTGTCACAAGAATGACAAATAGACATCATAAAGGTTTGGAGCAGCCACCCGTATAATGTGCCTTGGCTGCAAAAAGGTATTTCAAGAAAGTGAGTTGTTCACAAGACTCAGTCCAAAACAGAACTGCGGTATTGAATCAAGAAGGCAGCTTTAAACACCAGTGTAGGAAGTGATGTCATCGTGGGCCGGAATCAGAAGTGACGTCATCGTAGGCAGGACTAGAAGTTTCGTTATCAGTGTCTGGGCCAGAAGTGACATCGTCAAATGTGCCAGAACTGGAGTGATGTCATCAAAGGCACCGGAAATCTGGGGATTTCCTGAGAATGGTCTGCAAGGGATCGAGAAAGACAGTTAGTACACCCTGCCTCCCCCTGGTCGACCGTGGAATTGCAATTATTCAGGCCCTTTAGCTGACTCTTACTCGCATGCGTGTGACACTGCAGATGAACGAATACAGTCCAGAGGGGATGGCAGTCCCAGTGGCTGCAGCTTCTTGCATACGTGAAATCTGCCTCCTTGCATCTCTTGGTTTTGTTTGTAGAAGAACTTGAGTGTGTAAAATAACTATTTTTGTAGAAATAATGTGTGCGTATATTTACTTCATTTCTAAATTGTAGATTGTAAGATTTTGTTTACTTTTTAACTTATAATACTACTACTGCTTCTACTAATAATAATAATAATAATAATAATAATAGTAATAATAATAATAATAGTAATAATAAAAGGAAGAAGAATATGATTATACCTCCCAGAAGACAAGGGAGGCAGAGGACTTATAGACACTAAGTCAATCTACCAAAGACCAATCATTAAGCATGCCCTATATCTTCAAAGAAGAGAGTTTTTCACTGTGATTATTATACATGACCTGACAAAACTTAAATTCTCCTCAAAACTTAATCCCCTTATCATTATGTTCACCCTTGGAAATATGAGCCAAAAACCTTGATTTTTTTTTTCAACAAGAAAAAATGTTATTATGCATAACAGAAACATGAAAATTCCGAAACATCAGCATAAACGCAGTAGGAAAGGTATATCTAGTGTCCACAGCTCTACTGATTCAGATTTAGTACACGTCCCTCGTGTGATATATTTTGAAACAGTTACCAACACACAGCATTATGTTGCAATTGGGACAGTAGAAGCATGTTTCTTAGCACTCTTTTTTTTATAACATTTTTTCAGTTGCCTGCACTTGATAGGTTAAAATGTCACTGCCAGATGCACGTGATCGAGATGCTCCTTATGTTATTAAAGGTTACCACAGTGCAAGGCTTAATGACTTCTACATTTTCCCTGACACAATGATTGGCAGTTGCTGCACTGTGAACAATGGTTAGGGAACTAATGTCTTTCTTGTCCTTCCAATTGATTGTGTCACAAGAATGGACAGGAGACATTAAAAGGTTTGGGGAAGCCACCCTTGTATTATGCCCTGGCTACAAAAGGGTTAAATTTTGAAGAGTCGTGTCTGGTTCAAAGTCTAAAACAGAACTGAAGACATGTGGCAAAGACGACGGTTTAAAGGTCTAGACCGGTAGTGACATCATCACAGGTGTCGGAACCGGAAGTTTCGTCATCATGCGCACCAGAACCAAAATTGACATCATTGGGACAGGAAGGGATGTCATCACAGGTGCCAGAACCCTATGGATTTTCCTGTGAAAATCTGCGGAGGATTTTTCTGCGGAGGATTGAGAGAAAACGTCAGTGCACCTCATCACCCCCTGGTCAGACATGGAATTGTCACTTTTTGGACCCTTTAACCTGCCTCCCATGTGCATGTGTGTGACAATGGCAATTATTTTGCCTTTTTGCCACACAGCTGCTTTTATCATGGTAAAGCTCCACGAGACCAAAAATCACCAGGCATATCACAGCAGTTCGGTTGTACGGTGTTATTTGCATCAGTTTCACTATCCATGTCAACATCTAATGACCAGTTCACATGGTCACCGCTATCACTTGATTCAAATAATGATTCAGTTTCAGTTTGTTCTAAAACTGGCTTTACAGCTTTTCGTTTACATGCTACTGTGTTTTCTAGTTAAAGACTTCACCACACTCATGAATATTGATGAGTTACTTGAGAGTAGCAAAACGCAAAAAAATATTCATGGTGTTTTGCAGCATGATGTTATTGCATCTACTAGATGGCAACAGAATAGGGTCCCAGGTGTTATTCAGGCTTAACACTGTGTATTTGATCACAACAGCTTTTCCCTGAGTCACACTTAGGATTAACCGTTTTCACATAGAATCATGAGCCTGAGAGACTTAAAGGATTAACTCCAAGTAGGTTAATCTAAATAGCAAACAATTAACTGAGAAGGCACATACTATACATATCAAAAAAATTACATTGACTACATGACCAAAACTGGAAGAGAAAGCCAATGCATGAACAGTACCAAAGCTATGCTGAGAAGGCGCATGTTGATAGTCAGTGGTCATTTAGCTGGATGAAATGGTAGTCCATTATGCTGTCATTTGAAGTCAGTATAATTGCCATTCAAGATCAGGCAGTGAAAACCTAATATTACATAAAGTCCATCCTCCAACAACCAGGAGAAAAGTGTTTGTGTCGCCAAATTAAAAGATGCAATGAGACTGTCCATCACATTGTTAATGCTTGTGAAACACTGGCCGAAATATGTCTAATGGAACCTAGCCTAGGAAACAATTTCCAAGTGCGAAGGCAATGGTGGAAAAAAAGCTTGGAGAAGCATAAAATTCTGGAAAATGCTTCATCCAAGACACCCTGGGAGTTCCCTTCGCAAGCCAATGACATGGTTAATATCAACCAACCAGACATCATATATACTGTATGAGCCTATCCACCGATAAAACATATCTAGTAGATATCCTGGAGTGATTAGACTATAGCATTTGTCCAAATAAAATAGTGTAAATTAGAGCTCTGGAATGAGATTGAAATACTTTGAAAAACAGATGCTAAAGTAATCCCAGTCTTCATGGGTGTTCCAGTGATTATCACTAAATCCATCAAGCGATACACTGAAAAGCTCTTGTCAAATATCAACACCACAAGTCTACAAAAGCAATCAGCAATATGCATGGCATCTATTGTTGACAGAGTCCTTGTCATGGTCAGTAGTAATTAATATTAGGCATTCTCCTTTCAGCTGGCATTGACCAACTGCCCCTAACCATAAATTGTGAAATTAACACCCACCCTAGACTTTCAGCTAAGCTCTTTCTCTAAAGGTTTCTTGAGCAAGTATAGTTTAACACCAGCTGAAATGCTTTGAAATCCAATGGAAATAATAATAATTCTGATAATAATAACTAGGGAGCTTTGCTCCCTGCTCGTTTCGCTCGCCAACCCCCCACTACGTGCTAGTCATTTCCCAGATCTGCAACTTGTGACGAATCGTGCTTTGCTTTTGAATAAACATGAATATCAACTCTGTCTTTGATATCTCCGTCTTTCGAAACCATTGTCACTGACAATTTGTCACATGTTGGTTTATTATATATGCAAGCGTGATCTTTCGGGTTCATATAGAAATACAAGAAAACTTCTTTGTCCTTGTTTTTCAGATAAATTTTGTGTAAAGTGTGATACTTTTGGACGTATGGATTTGTATCTATTATCGGCTGTAGAATTTCTAATATGTCCAATCATTTAACTCTTTCGATTCTATGTTGCATCGCGTCTCTGTGATCATAAGTATAAACCCGAGCGAATTGTGGTTTGTTTGAAATTAAACTTGTAATATCTTTAATTGTTGCGTGACCACAGAGTCTCATAGCGTATGTTCCTGAATCGTGTAAATCTACGTTTTGAGCATTGAATGATGTGAACAGATTATTGTAGATTCAGATATTTTGCCTGTAGTGTTTGTGGATTTCACTTTCATCAAATAACAAATCTTTTATTTCTCGCAGATATACCTCTTCATTGGGAAGAAACACTACTTTTCTCTGATGGCAACACGAATTAGACGATGTACAAGTCTCCGACTTAAGCTTTAAAGCTGAACAATAGCTACATATTTCTGTTATATCACCTATGTCCATATATTCAACCTCTTTTTGCTGTTCCGTTATCTCACCAAGTAATAATTTTCACTTTTTAGCGCTAATGTGATCTTTACTATCAGTTTTTTGAGACTTTCGAATTTTAGTACTTTCATAATCTCTAACCTGCTCTCCATGTGTATCACGCCAAAGTTTTTGATCTTCTTTACGACAATCTACATTGTCTTCTACTCTTTGTCTTTTATTTCCACCACTTCTTGGACCTGTTAGGTTTTAAATTCCACTTGAGTCCAGGCTGATTATAACTTTCCTTATTTTCCAAAATTTGCACTTAGATTATTATTGTTCTTTTTTGAATTCTTTTCTCTCCAATGCTTTTGGGCCTCTTTTCAATGTGCTGCCCTTTCTTCTTCGCTTAGTCATTGACGTTTCATCTAGAACGTATAAAATTATTGTCCAGAAAATTACTATATCAAAGGAAACAAATCGATTGTATATTTTGTATTAAAATGAGGAAAACATAAAAATTTATAAGAGCTGAGAGCACAGGAACTGTATCTGACAATAGCATTCACACGAATGAGAGGTGAGTGGACAATGGGCATGGTTACATCTCCTGGCACAAAGTCTCGTCTCGCGGGAAATGATCTCTCTGAAAAAAGTTTCTTTTATATAATAGAGAGATAATAATAATAATAATAATAATAATAATAATAATAATAATAATAGTAATAACAATAATAATGTTGCTGGTATTTCTACACTCAATATATACTAATTAAAAATTAAAAGAATTAAAGATTTACAAATCCATACACTTACCCGGTCCTCTCTATAAAGCACAGTACATATGTGACTCAATCAATAGTAAAATTTAGCAAGAAAGTTACCAGGAATATTGATTGACCCATGCGTTTTTACAAATATATCTTCACCTATTTACTCAATCTCCCTCCTGCAAAAGAAAGATGCATACATGGTAAAAGGTGTATGAGACCTTCAAAAAGTTCCTCAAAGGATGTCTGGCCCAAGCCAGAAATCTAGCTGCAAAAGTTCAAGTAAGCTTTAAACGTTCAAAAATATATTAAAAGTACCTTGTCAGAGGGAGGGTAACTGTAAACCTCAGGTTTGTTAAGACAATCCAAACAAAGTATCTCCATAAATTAATCATTTATTTTCTATTGATATAAACAAAATGAAGCACAAAATAGAAAAATAAGGCAAGAAGAATTTGCCTAAAGGGTAATCCAGATCAAATAAGTCCTAAAACAGAACTAGATATACATAAATCAGATTATCAAAAAAGTAAATTTTTACTAAGCTCCAAACAACACTCACTGACAACATGACAGAAGCCATCTGATCCACCTAAAAATAAAGATGAACCATTTATAAAATTAACGACTCGGTACAGAAATGCACAATAATAAACAAACATTACAGAAGTTATATAAAATACAAATAGTCACTTAAAAAAATAGCAATCAAACAGAAAATATTAATAAATTACAGGGAGCTGGTGGGTATCCCAGTTTATAAAGGCTGATGCTTTGATTCACCCCAGATGTTTGTTCAGTAGACACACCTGAACAACTGCATGCATTAAACAAATTGCAGTTCTAATTATAACATATTATAACACTCATGAAGATGTTATGGTGCAGGAACTTTGTTTTCACTCCATTTGGTAAAATCCGCTGATCTGTTTTACTGTGCACACTTATACTAAGGTCCTACACCCTGGAACAGTCTGGGTAAATTGGGTCCAAGGCATTATTAACCAGTCCTTCCGCAGGGCACACTCGCTCACACACTGACACTCAAAATTGTCTGTTTATTAAAACTGACTTGTCATACATGCTGAATTGACAGACTTAACACACTCTATGTTTTTATATAATTCAAACAACTTAGCAACTATGAAAATTGAATTTACACTTGTAAAAACACATTAACACCAATTGTACCCAATAAACACAATACTGATTCTTCCGACAGCCTGTTAAAACAGTTATTTTCATTTAAACTAATGCATTTAATTGTAGCGCCAGGATGGAAATATTTCTTTATGGTGTTAAACAGCAGAATACATTTTCATTAATGTGGACTGTGCGTTCACCTGAATCTGCACAAACTGTCCCAGAAATGGATGAGATTGAGTCCAGAAGTGGAGCTAATCAGAAATAAGCTGAACTGGCATGACATTATGTAGCTTTTCGTTCATTTCAGTGGCATACTAGAGGAAAGAAAGAAAGAGATAGATAGTTAGATAGATAGATAGATAGATTGATGGATGAACTTCATAGACAGGTGTGTCCAATCATGAGAAAAGGTATTTAAGGTGGTCAATTGCAAGTTGTACTTCTTTTTGACTCTTCTCTGAAGAGTGACAGCATGGGGTCGTCAAAGCAACTCTCAAAAGATCTGAAAACAAAGACTGTTCAGTATCATGGTTTAGGGGAAGGCTACAAAAAGCTATCTCAGAGGTTGAAACTTTCAGATTCAACTATAAGGAATGTAATCGGGAAATGTAAGGCCACAGGCACAGTTGCTGTTAAACCCAGGTATGGCAGACCAAGAAAAATACAGAAGTGGCATATGCACAGGTTTTTTACAGACAACCCACAGATCACCTCCAAAGACCTGCAAGAATATCTTGCTGCAGATGGTGTATCTGTACATTGTTCTACAATTCAGCTCGATTTGCACAAAGGATATCTGTATGGCAGGGTGATGAGAAAGAAGCCCTTTCTGCACTCACGCCACAAACAGAGTCGCTTATTGCATGCAAATGCTCATTTAGAGAAGCCATGCTCGGCAGCCATCAAATTTAACTGAACTGGAGAGATTTTGTGTGGAAGAATGGTCAAAAATACCTCCATCCAGAATCCAGACACTCATCAAAGGCTATAGGAGGCATCCAGAGGCTGTTATATTTGCAAAAAGAGACTCAACTAAGTATTGATGTAATATCTCTGTTGGGGTGCCCAATTTTATGCGCCTGTCTAATTTTGTTATGATGCATATTGTATATTTTCTGTTAATCCAATGAAGTTAATGTCACTGCTGAAATAGTACTGTTTCCATAAGGCATGTCATATATTAAAAGGAAGTTGCTACTTTGAAAGCCCAGCCAATGATAAACAAAAATCCAAAGAATTAAGAGGGGTTCCCATACTTTTTCATATGACAGTAGATAGATATATAGATTGTGGTCAGCAGATGCTGGCCTAACTGGCTGAAAATAATTGTGATACAAAGCGTTTTATCTCAATACCTGATATTGTTGGGATAAGGAAGGTTTAGAAAATGAATGGGCGGCTGCTGCTTTAAAAGATCTCTATATGAACCTGTTGCATCTCTGCACAGCCCTTCTAAATGTTCTGCAAGATGAGTAATACATTTTCCTAAATAATTTAACTTGAATGATTATAATGTTTATCATGACCCTCAACTTTGTCTTAGTATGCCTTTTTTCATTTTCTGTCAAATGCTTAGCTCAATTTATTTAAAAATATACTGCTTTTTGTAGTATGTGACTTTACGAGCAGGGCTAGCTGAAGGGACAACACCAATTGGCCCTGCAGTGTTCGAGCTTTCCCATTGAGCGTGTGTGCATGTGCAGCCTGAAATTTCTAGTTTAGTGGATGGGCCCCTTTATTCTCTGTATTAACAGTAAGATAACTTTTTTTTTAGTTGTGTCATTTCATCTTTCTGTTTGAGGTTTTCCCAGTTTGTTAGTCAAGACTATGCAATGCAAATCAGCAAAGAGGTATGTAATGTCTAATGACAATTTTTCCATTAAAGGTAATCTGAGTTTAATATCAGGAAGGCACTGAGCACAAAACTTTGCACTGCACCTTGGTTTTTACCCTCTGCCTGACAACACTAAATTTGAAAAAGTCACCAAGGAAGCCAGGTGAGCTCCTTCCACTTTGTGAAAAAGAAGCCAGCAGTTTGATGTTGCTGTTTCAAAGACGCGTAGAGTCCTAGTGCTGAAAGTTAATTGTTTACTGGCCACTGCTGTCAAAGAAACACCAGGCTGCATGGCATTTAGCACTAATACCAGACAGCCCCAGAGTCTTCTGTCCAAGTCATGCAGCGTGCGTAGTCTGTGCATTTTTTCCATGTTATTGTGGCTTGTCCTTTCTCCCCTTAAAGTCATTTGATTCTAAAGTTGAGATGTTGCTCTTTTAATTCACAGTAAGCAGTTCATAGGCAATAGACTTTGCTGAGCAGTGGGTTGTTGCAAGGCTCTCATTTTATTTAACATTTAACTCTCTATTGTTGTGTTTTCTCGGGTGATGACAATGTCAGAGGGTGTCACGATTATCTTATGCTATTCAAGAATGATCAGACAACACCACTGCATTATATGACGTTTTGTGATGTGAACTTGCATGTCTTGCTAGGCATTATTAGTTAGGTAAATTAATGTTAACATACAGTAAAAGACGTCTGCACACATATAAGAAAATTCTGTTAGAACCCCACCAGAATTTTCTTGCCAGGAAATGATAAGGACCAGACTCCATTTGGCCAAAACAAAAAGATAATTTCAATGTATTAACACTTAAATGAGAAATAGTGGCTAGATGACTGGCTGATAATTTTGGAATGCAGTATTTCTGAGCCAGGATGTTAAGTGTGATTTAATTATAAAGTTTCTCCATAATTCTACATAGAGACAGAGTAAAAGAATGGAATGGCTGGGAGAGAATGGAGACAAAGCATTATGATTACAATAGGCAGCATATACAGTTGTTCCTGTGTGGCTCTTAATTATATACAGCAGGAGCCACAGCAGACTGACGCCATGGACCCAGGCATTTTTCTACTGTAATCTTGAATGTTAAAGGAGACTTTGTCCATACACTGACAATATAAAAAGTAAGCAAAGGATATTTGTGGGCTTACTCATGTAAAATATTTAGTATGGCCTATGGGGCACTCTTCCTGTCCAGTCCCCAAACCCACCAAGAAAGTAAAAATATAAGAGAGCGAAAGTTTTTATTACAACCGATTGAAATAAAGAAGGGACACCACAAGTAAGACACTAAAGCATAATTAAAAGACATTCACACTTCTCCATGTCTATACCTTCTACCTCTCTGCCACTGTCCTTCCACCTGCCAAGTGAGCCTTCCTCCACTTCCCCTCTGAAGCTAAGCTCCCTGAAGCAATGGCCAATGGCCTCTTTTGTATCAACTCCCTGGACTACTTTAGAGGTCACTTCCAGAAGTATCTTTGGGCCAGGCATAGCTGTACAATCCCACCGGGGAAGTCTGTCATGAGCTGCTTTTGCCAACCATTTTTAACCAGAGAGCCAGACAAGACTGCAGTGGCCTCAGTTTCAGCCTCCTGCTGACAGCAGTTACAGGGTTGAGGTGAGGATGTGTTGACGGGTGTCCTTCCACTATATTTATGCTTTTTATTATATTATTTATCTCCATCTGGCATCCCTTCTGGGACAGGTTACAATTGGCCTCCTGTCTGAGATGTGTTCCAGAACCTGCTGATACAGGCCCTGAGCCCAGTCTCCTTCACAACAGGGAATTACAATGGTACTAATTGACATTTTTTGCTTTTCTCATACAAAAACTTTATATTTTTACTGATTTTTATATGATGCACTCATTGAGCATTATATTAATATTGGGTTGGGCTTCCTTTCGCTCACAAAACAGCCTCAGTCCTTCATAGCAGGGATTCCATCCAATGTTGGAGATCCTGGTCCACGTTGACATAATTGCATCACCAATTCCTGCAGATTTGTCAGCTGCACATTCATGCTGTGAATCTCTCGTTCTACCACATCTCAGAGACGTTCCAGTGGATTCAAATCCGGTGTGACTGGGAAGGTCATTGATGAACATTGAACTACTCATTGTCACATTCATGAATCCAGTTTGTGACAACTTTTACTTTGTGACATGGTGCTTTATCATGTTGGAAGTAGTCATTAGAAGATGGGTACACTGTGGCCATGCATGCACCAGATAGCACACCAGTTCCACGCTAACAGTGGATTTCAAACTGTGGAAGCTGGAGCTATGAGGCAGCACCAGACACTGTGTCATCATACTGCTAATTCTGTAATTCTGTATGCAAACTTCAGATTATTACCTATCTGTACTTTTTGACACAAAAATTATCAGTGAAGCCTGGGTCAATGTTCATCTGCAAAAAAAAAATAAGCTATAGTTGGTGGCTCTACAGTTGAAACACTGTGTCTCTTACCTTCCTTCCATTTCAGCATGGATATAACCTTTAAAAAAATATTGTTATACTTAAGCCAATAGTCTTTTGTTAATAAATAATAGAGAAAAAGCCATAAGAATTCTTCTTTAATCACTGAATACTTAATCACTTAAATGTCAGTAGAATTTTGGAATTTGAATGAATTTTAATATACTAGCCGAAGCCCACCGTAGCATACGGCAGTGTAAGAATAGGAACGGAAAAAGGTGAGAAAGGAATTCAGTATAACAAAGGCTTAGGAAACCATCGTCGCAGTATAACGAAAATAGCAAGGAGCGAAACCAATACCAATGATTGAGAGAGTACCTTCCTGTAGCAGGCTACGGAAAACATACACATACATAGATTGATGCCGCATTCACTGTGTTGCCCAGTCAACACGATAAGTCAGTGCGTCCGCCCTATTGCAAGTGGTAAAAGTGCCATTTAAACTAATACAGGTAGACGTGGAAACCGGGTTTTCTGATGAAAAAGCAATAACGTTTTAAACAGTATCGTTTACATACAACAGATTTTGGCGAATCGTTTACATGCAATTATTTATATCCATTTATACACTAAATGCGTGCATATCCCATGGTCTTAGAGTTGGTAAGCGGGGCTCTGTGAGTTGGCGGGCGTGGCTCTCTGTCTTGCGTGCGGGGTAAAGTCAGCGTGGCTCAGAGGTGTATGTGGACTTTTGCACAGACGAAAGCGACTGAGGCTGTGTTTGGTGAGTTGTTGTGTGCCTCGAGAGCAACGCTGGACTCAGGAGGAAGGTTACAGTTGGCGTGTGTGGCTCTGTCGTGTGTATCCCATGAGGTGGTAGGAGGGTTAGAATTGGTTAGAGTTGTGAAGCCAAACAAGATTACTTGGAGAATAACCATCTACACATGAGGAGAGTGCGCAAACTGTACACAGACAATGACCTTAATGGAATTTGTATGCAGAGGACATGGAGCTCTGACATAGTCCTGCCAATCCCTGTTCTACCATGGAACCAGAAGTTGGAAATTTCATCACAGTCTTTGCCTTGGCTGCGTTCGGCCATGAAACTAATGCACTAGACTACGATCTTCTGTGAGTCAATATTAAACTAAGCCAGTTCAGAGGCAGAATGTATTACGCAGATTATTTTTCATGTTAATGTCTTGTGCAATTAAGATTTCTTCATTATAGATAGATAGATAGATAGATAGATATGACATTAATATATCATTAAGTTAAAAAGAAACTCTTTAAGCTTGATCTTTGCCTTATAAATGCCTGTCTTATCAATCTGTTTAAATATCATAAATGCTGATGGATACATTGATCTTGAAGAACTAAAAGTAATGTTGGAAGCCACTGGAGAAACCATTAAAGACGATGATATAAAAGAGCTGATGAAGGACGGAGATAAAAACAATGATGGGAAGATCGACTATGACGGTAAGGCAATTTCAAGTTTACTGGCATTGGAGGACAGAGATTTTCTGGTATTTAAAATGCTGTGTATAGGCACTCCCCTTGATGTCAGGTCACCACCATTACAATCTGTCCAATTCAGAGTCTCTGGGATCCAGAGCCTGTGCTAGCAGCTTATTGTTAGATAATGTGAGTGAAGCTAGCAGAAGCCATCATACAAATATTGACTGTGCTTTACTCATCTTGGCACGTCTGAGATGGTAACAACTAAGCAGGGTTAACCAGACTTCCATTAGTTCAGGCATTGATTTCAGCAAGTCATGGTAGGCTTGTAGAGGTTTCCGGGCTTGTTGAGAGATCTATCCCCTTCAGTGCGCTCCTTCCTCTGCATTTTTGGTACATCATATTTAACACCATATTAGTGACTCATTCGAATTTTGACATGTTCTACACGGTTTCTTCAAAAGATAACAGATTTTTTTTTCAGTATTTAAAGAGACAGCATTTCAAATTCCAATGATCTTTCTTGATGACTCCATATATACCATAAATGAGTGTGTGCATTGTGGTCATGGGTGGAAAACCCTGCTTTATATTTCTGGGTGGAAGGTGCACTGAGCCATCTCAGGTGTTACCAAAGGCACAGTATACACTCTTAAAAATAACAAGAGTCCTTTTAAAATCATCACACATTGCTATTTCACAAATCTGTTACCATTTATTCTTGGTTATTTATTGTATGGAGCGTACTATATATTTAAATAAATAAAAGTTCTTCCTGGAACGTTCATGTGGATAGGTCTTTTGTGGTGTATTAAGCCTTACTTAATCTGTTTTCCTGACTCTCATTTGCTCATTCCCTCTACAATGAAGGGAGTTGATGCGGCAGACTTAAAGCCTTCACTGGTCACAGGGTGGAGCTCCTTCCTTCCTTCTATGTCTCTTTCTCTCTCTATCTCTCTCTTAAGTTACATTGACTTTTTTATTTCTGGTCATCGCTTTTTTTAAGGGCTGTCCCCAGGCCACATGACTGAGCTGTCCATTGGCTTCATTAAAATCACTGGGCAGTCCTCATGACTTTGGCTTCTGGTGTCCCCCCAGGGCATGACTTTCTTGTTTTCAGCCCTCACCTGAGAAAAAAAATGAAGTTAATGGGAAAAAGAGGCCCTCATCCTTTCTCTTGGGCTTTCCCCAGTGTTGCCAGCCTTCAAAAGTCATGTCCCATTTGACTTTTCAAGTGATTTTCAGTTGTAGCCTTCATTTACATAATCATAGCAAGTCGGAGCCAGTTGTGCTTCCATGAAATCAGTCATGTTTTCTGACATACCCAGCAATTACCTTCAACTAGTCCATGACTCACTCAGTTTGATTTTGTCATTAGTCATAGGGGTGGGCTCTTGTGTGCGTTAGCACTGACAGCCAATATAAGCTCATTCTGAAGTACAAAACATAAAATGCAACGCTGAGGAATTAGGAATGTAGACGTTTTGGACCTCACAAACAGAAATGAAGTGTGTCTTTCTGATGTCTTGTGTTTTACAGAGCATGACAGAATAAAAAAGAAATAAAAGAGCCAAGATTGTGGGTGAACTCACCGCACCTGTTAACCCTTCATACAACACCGGCTCTGTCAGGCAGCCTGCTGTTTATTCGCTGGCACAAAAAGGCTCTAACAGATCTAAAGAAGTCTGCTGCTGAGAGAAGAGAACCTGTTCGAAGAATGATCATCTCAGCAGTACTCCATCAATCAGGTATTTATAGTAGAATGGCTAGTTGGACAGCCACTTGAGTAAAACGCATATGATAGTTTAAAAGACTTTAAAAGCATCAGGGAAATTTTTCTGGTCTAATAAGACACAAATTGACCTATTTGAGCAGAACTCCAAGCTCCAGGCACTGCCCATCTCCTGCCTAATTTCATCCCTATGGTAAAACATGATGGTGGTGGCAGAATTTTGAATTGGGAGTGTTTCCCAGTGGTAAGGAAAGGGAGACTGGTCAGAATTGAGGTAAGTATGAATACAGACGAATACAGAGAAGTCTTTGAAGAAAACCTGCTCCAGAGTGCATGCGACCTCAGGCTGCAGTGACAGTTCACCTTTTAGCTTAACAATGGCCCAAAGCATACAGCCAATACAATGCTAGAGTGGCTTTGGGGCAAGTTTCTGACTGTGCTTCAGTGACCCAGCCAAAATACAGACCCAGAAAATGGCAGTTTATATACATTTCCCATCCAATCTAATGGAGCTTTAGAGGCTCTGCCAGAAAGAATGGCATAAACTGCCCAAATCCAGGTATGCAAAGCTGGTTGAGACTTACCAAGAAGACCGAAACCTAGAATTGCTGCCAAAGGGGCTTCCACAAAGTAATGAATTAAGGGTCTAAATACCTTAATTAAGGGTCTTAATTAATAAATTAATGAGAGAATTCAGTTTCTGATTTTTAATAAGTTTACAAACCTTTCTGAAAGCTTGTTTTCACTTTGTCATTATGGGTTATCGAGCATAGATTGATGGGCAATAATGGCAACTGTATCAATTTGAAATTAAATTTAATGTACAACATGGGAACAATGGAGCGTGAGATCGACAGGCGGATCGGACAGGCTCTGCATTGGACTGTCATGGTGAAAAAGGAGCTGAGCCGTAAGGCAAAGCTCTCAGTTTACCAGTCAATCTACGTTCCTACCCTCATCTATGGTCATGAGCTATGGGTAGTGACCAAAAGAACGAGATCGCGAATACAAGCGGCTGAAATGAGTTTCCTCTGCAGGGTGTCTGGGCTTTCCCTTAAAGATAGGGTGAGAAGCTCAGTCATCCGGGAGGGGTTCAGAGTAGAGCCGCTACTCCTCCGCATCGAGAGGAGTCAGATGAGGTTGCTCTGGCATCTGATCAGGATGCCTCCTGGATGCCTCCCTGGTGAGGTGTTCCGGGCACGTCCAACCGGGAGGAGGCCCCGGGGAAGACCCAGGACATGCTGGAGGGACTATGTCTCCCGGCTGGCCTGGGAACGCCTTGGGATTCTGCCAGAAGAGCTAGAAGAAGTGGCTGGGGAGAGGGAAGTCTGGGCCTCTCTGCTCAAGCTGCTGCCCCTGCAACCCAGCCTCGGATAAGCAGAAGAAGATGGATGGATAGATGGATGTACAACATGGGAAAGTCACGGTGTCACCGTGGTAGCGCTGCTGCCTCGCAGTAAGGAGACCTGGGTTCACTTTCCGGGTCCTCCCTGCGTGGAGTTTACATGTTTTCCCCGTGTCTGCGTGGGTTTCCTCCGGGTGCTCCGGTTTCCTCCCACAGTCCAAAGACATGCAGGTTAGGTGCATTGACGATCCTAAATTGTCCCTAGTGTGTGCTTGATGTGTGGGTGCGTGTGCTCTGCCCGGGGTTTGTTTCCTGCCTTGCGCCCTGTGTTGGCTGGGTTTGGCTCCAGCAGACCCCCGTGACCCTGTGTTAGGATATAGCGGGTTGGATAATGGATGGATGGACATGGGAAAGTGTGCAGGACTACATAGTTCTTATGATTGACTGTTTAGTAACCTCATGATTTGTGTATAGAAACTCTCGCCGAATCTACTGATGCGATTGCCTATGCCCTTATAGTGTTTGTAAGATCGAAGAAGCAAGAAAAGTGGCTGCATAGGATGAATGAGGTCTTTAATAATCCTGTTTGCTTTTCTAAAACAGTGAGTATTGTGTATGTCCTGAAAAGAAGGCATCTGGACACAGGTAATATTCTGTGCTACCTTCAGCACCCTCTGCAGTGCTTTATAATTTTGAGCCAAGCAGCTACCATACCAAGATATGTTGCACTCAGTTAAGATGAACTCCACTGTGCACCTGTAGAATTTTTTTGGTGAACAGATGTAAAAATGTGAGATTAGATTAGATTAGGTAAACCTTTTTAATCCCATGGGGAAATGCATACAACAGCATAAACATAAAAAACAAGAATACAGGCTCACAGTGCAGATGTCTTCAGAGTTGTCCTAGCACCAGTGAGTCAGCAGGTAGACCTCTACGCTGTAGGACATCTCATTATGGTGATCAGATCTATAATGGTGATGTCATCAGCAATTTAATGATAGAGATAGGTCTATGACAGTCACAGATAATGGCCCACATAGTGTAAGAAAATAAGCTATTACCGACCTATAAATCAAACTGTCCATCTTTATAACGATGATGAAGATGATTGCCTACATTGTATAGCCTCATCTGGATTTATCCATCTTGAATTATTTTAATCATTGTCTTAGCTTTCTAATTTCAGTATAGCTGCATGAGCAATGCTTTTTGCAACTCATTTACGTCTTGTGTGTGAAAATGTTCTGACTGAGTTTCAAGTGCTATTTCTGTGTGTCTGCTAGCAGGCCCACACAGAGCATGCCAGAGAAGACAGAAGACAATAAAGGCCATGATTCACATTCGGCACACAGCTTGTGCCACTCTTGAGTTATTTCAAGCCTACGTTTTCTTCAGCACCTTAGAGATCAGAGCAGTTATGTAATAATCATCACAGAGCACTAGGCATTAAAAAAATCATATTTATAGCTTTAAATGTGGGCATCTAAATAGTGAGGTGGTGAGTGGTACTGTGGCGCATTTTCCCACCTCACTGCGCTTGAATCCCAGGTTCTTCCTGTGTTACTCTGACTTTCCTGCTACAGTCCATTCACATGCTATTGGGTTGACTGAAGATTCTAAAGTGTGGATTTATGAGCCTCCCATTTACAATCCGTTCTTCTCTTGTAACTATTGCTGCTGTCAGAGGCTCTGCTTCCTGTTGTGTGATGGAAATATGTGGGTGAGAAAGTGGATTGAGAGTAAATATAATGTATGTGGTGTGATGGGCTACACCTAGGCAGCAGATGAAATGCCACAGAGTAGAAGTTTGTCCTGAGAGTTTAAGATACACAGGTTTGGAGGCTGCAGACACTGAGGGTCACATTTACAGGGTTCCTGAAATGGGTATAATGTTACACATCTTCAAATCAGAGAGGACGCCATAAGTGATGACTGCAGTTGCTGATCTCGTTCAACTGAGGACGTCAAATTACATGACTACGAATTGCAAGGGATGACAAACTACATGACAGTGTGAATGACTTTGCAGTATAGTTTCACATTTTCTGAGTATTGTCTGCTCACCTCTCTTTTTGACAGCCAAAACCACGCTGCCTGCCCACGTTGGTGCTGTGCAAATGCTTTCCAGGTACAGCACATTCAGACACAATGCTGTCCCTTCTTTTTTTCCATTCTGTTGTGCTAGTTAAAACATGAGGTACAAAATGGCCTCAATCCTTCTCTTCCATGTGTCCACAATTTATGCATTATACTTCGGGGTGAGTGCTCATTGATTGTTAGGTCACACACGCATATAAGCCCACCACTTTGACTTGAGCCAAACCTGTGAGTCATAGGCCGGTTTCACTGAGTGCTGGGGATGTTAAACTACACAACTTTGAGCTACATCATTTGTATAAAAATGTGCTGTATAAATAGTTGTTGTTGTTGTTGACTGGGGTGTCACGTTACTGTGCCATGAAACTTTCTGAAAATTTGTGTTCATTTTTGTCATTATGGGTTATTGAATGTAGACTGATGAGCAGATATGGCAAATTTAAAATGAATCTAGAACACAATCATGTGTGCAGAAAGTAAAAGGGTCAGAATACTTTCTGACTCCGTGGTATAAATCAGATAACATTAATGAAAACTGGAGCTCTGCTGTCAAGGACATTATGAAGTAACATAATCTTCTCAAAGCTGGCACAAGGCAGGTAGGTAACAGACTTGGAATGGGCACCAGTATATCATTGGGCTCACACTCACGCACACCTGTGGGGCCAATTCAGTGTCACACAGATCTTTGGGTTTGTGCAATGAAAGTCTACTCAGTCATGGGGAGATCATGCAAACCCCAAAGTTGTGAATCTTTATTTTAAAGCAGTTGTAACTAAATATTTAATTTGCACTAACAGCCCATACAATAGCAACATGTTCTCTGTAGTCGTTAATATATTATTATTTGATATTTGATTGCAATAGCACACATAGAAATTATTGATACGCTGCCAAAACTGTTATCGAGTAACTAGAGGTAAAATCCCAAGAAATCTCAGGTTGTCTGAATAAAAAGACGGGGGGCGCTTATATTACGTATATTACGGTACTGCGTTGTCGCGTGGACAGGATATTCCCGTGATTCTTTGCAGCGTCCCTTTCTCTTCCGGTTGCGTTCTGCGGACAGAAGGTAAAAGTAATGACTGTTGGCAATTGAATTTTGCTATCAATAACAATCCTTGTAAATACATAGTACCACAAAGCAGACGACTCCTTGTGCTTATTGATGTAATGTGATAGATTAGGAAATTGTTCAAAATGAAAGATAAGTCCTTTTCCTACTCTTGTGTTTGTAGCGTGTATTGTCGGGGTTCGAAATAAGTCTTCCTACCCCCTGTTCTTATTTAGCATAAGGTAAGGATTTTCGTTTAACATGTTTGTCACCTTATTGGACTTGTGTGCTAATGTAAGTATCTTTTTAAGAATTGTTAACGTAATGGAAAACTGTTTATATTAAAGCTAGCGTGCGTATTACAACCCCTTAAATTTGCAAAGGGTAAAAGAATTTGCATGCTTTTAGATCATTGAACCGACGTGACGTTCATATTTTTGTCCTTATATTTAGAAGATGGCAAAGTCCAAGAACCATACCACCCACAACCAATGTAAGTATAATTAGATGTGTTTGTCGATATAGTATTTATACGCCTTTAAGTTGATAAAACTGATGTTGAGTTTTGGGTGTTAAATTTCAGCTCGTAAGGCGCACAGAAACGGCATCAAGAAGCCACGAACACAAAGATGCGAGTCAATGAAGGGGGTAAGTTAAATGTACTGCTTCATACAATACTTGAAAGCGGTCCTCCACTTCTTAGTTGAGAGGTCTTGTCGGCATTTGTGACTCGGGGTAGGGTGGGAATGTGCGCAAATTGTGTTTGAAGTTTACTGTAACTTAGCTGCCTTGTTTAAACAGGATTTACAATATTTTGCATAAAGGTGATAGTGTAAAGTAAAAGAGTGATTTTTTTTTTTCTTCTAATTTTAATTTTGGTCCTGCTTATATAAACTAACCAATACTACTGGTTTTGCAAAATTTTGTTTGCAAATGGATCTAATGAAAGTGGACACCTTCCCAATGTGCATTGAGCACAGGTTGTTGATGCCAATTGCACAGACAAAGAATAAATTGTCTTGCTTTTATAAATTCAATCCTAAATGTGTATCTTTCCTGAAGGGGACCGAGTTGCTTCGAAAGCTTGCATATTGTAATCTTTTTAGTTAGCCAATAAAAGGTGTCATTTTGCTTGACTTTTCACTACATTCATAATGGCTAACACGGTACAACATCCTAGTACTACAACTATCAGTTGTAAATTCTGTAAGATGCTGTGCCACTCCTTGCTATTTTGTTAAATTAGCAATGCATTTTACTTTTATTAGTTAGTTTCCATTATTAAAAGGCATTAATCACATGAAGATACATGTAACATGGACGTTAGAATAAGTGTTTTTATGTTTGTGTGTTTATATTTATAAATTATGTATGTGATGGACATAGAACAGCTGCCTGCCTGCAAAGGGGTCTGGAGCAGAATTCATTGTACTGGCCAGGTACACTATTGTGTACTAGTAATTTGTCACATTTTTTGTTGATTCAACATATAAGGACAAAACACAAAGATAATATGATGCAGCATACAAGGGTAACACAAAATGTAAGTAGAATACTAGGGAATGTTACAAAAACAATATTTTGGTACTAAGTCAGTACTGCACTTGTGTGACTGCAAGTAGACAAATTACTCCGAAAGGCACAATAAAACTCTAGAAAAACTGGGTAAAACTACCTTTTGAAATGGCTCTCAGCGGTAATAAGAGTACAGAATCAACACTTGTTTAAAAGAAAAACAGCAGAGGTCTTTTTCAGAAATGCTATTGTGTTTGCACAGGAAAATTTCAAAGTATGAATACAGGAATTGTATGTAAAAAAGAAAAAACACACACACAAAGGGTAGATTATTGCCATTTTCATCCCATTATGAATTTAATTCAGAAACAGAATTGTGCATGCTTTGAGAACACATTGTCAACTGTCAAGTGAGGTTTATTCTTTTCACTTGTATTGTCACTCGTAAGAGGAAATTAAAAGATAACGAGATGAATCGCTTTTAAATAGTGTCTGAAGCAGCCCTGATAAAATGAAAGGAAACATTACATTCATTTTGTTATCGAAATAGTTGTTTCTATAGATGCCCATCAGTCTACGCATCTGTCCATTTTCTGACTGGTGTATACAGTTCAGAGTCACACTCGAGTGTGACTTGCACACATCAACAGTTGTGCTTATTAGAATATGGGATTTGGGAGGACTGCCAGTGCTAACAATAGCTGTAGCAAGAAACATAGACACAAGGTGCAAATAAAGTGGCTATTAAAGACTTAACAGCTTCCATGCATCAAAGGACAAGGCACATCTCCCTTTTAGTACAACATGTACTGCGTTGACATGTAATCGCTGAAACATGCAGTTGGCAGGACAAGCAAAACGGCATACGTTTGCTAAATACAAATATGCAGACACTGAATTTATGTCATTCATTTGTCTTTTGAAGGGAAACTGCCATCCATTAGAATAACCCTTAAGTTGTAAGCACATCATATATTTGAATGATGTGTTGAAGAATGTAATGTCCCACAGTTATAAATTTATAGTGTATGGGTAGCAGCCCAAGTAATTTACAAATTTTAGCTTAGTACAAAAGCATAAAAAAATAGTGTGATCTCTCACTTAAGAAACTTTGTAATATCAAAATAAAACTACTTCACAGAAGATCTGAAATAAAGGATTAATTTGAAATTGACAAGTTTGATTTCACATAGCATGTTTTAAAGTTGGGACAAATAGTGAAAAAGGGGACAGATTTGGAAAATAAAAGCCTCCAGGAGTTTGTGACATTTAAAATTTGAATTAATTATTCATCTGTTAAAATACTCTTTAGTATTTTATAACTCTTTAATATTTTTTAACCAAGTATAAGTCAGTGTTGGAAACATTGTTAGAAAAACAGTTTTAAAGAGTTCATTTAAATGGAAATGTCTGGAATTGCATAATGTTTGAATTTTTATATTAAGTATATCTTTCAAGCAGTAGTTTTTGGTTACTGGACTGAAAATGTCAGAATAAATTTAGAATATGCACATGCTGAGATAAGTAAAGCAGTTCATGAAATTCTTTATAAACCCTGTGCTGCAATTTCCCCAAGATTATAAATTCCCCATTTGTTGTTACACTGTTGGGCTCCCCATTTCTGCCACACATTAAAGTTCAAGCTTTGAATTGTATTCTGATATTTGTGAATGCTAATACAAGTTTACTTAAGTTGAGTAACTACAGTGGGGCCACCAATTGTGCAAGTTCTCCCACTTAAAAAGATGAGAAAGGCTTGTAATTTTCATCATAGGTATACCTCAACTATGAGAGACACAATGAGAAAAAAAAATCCAGAAAATCATTGTCTGATTTTTGAAGAATTTATTTGCAAATTATGGTGGAAAATAATTATTTGGTCATCTACAAACAAGCAAGATTTCTGGCTCTCTCAGACCTGTAACTTCTTCTGTAAGAGGCTTCTCTGTCCTCCACTCGTTACCTGTATTAATGGCACCTGTTTGAACTTGTTATCAATATAAAAGACACCTGTCCACAACCTCAAACAGTCACGCTCCAAACTTGCAAATACGTTCTTCAAAAATCAGACAGTGATTTTCTGGATTTTTTTTTCTTATTTTGTGTCTCGTAGTTGAGGTATACCTATGATGAAAATTACAGGCCTCTCATCTTTTTAAGTGGGAGAACTTGCACAATTGGTGGCTGATTAAATACATTTTTGCCCCACTGTACTTAATAGATGTACCAGTATTTTAGAGCTGCTGTTACTGTTATTTATAAATTGTATACTGTATTACAGAAAAAGGCACAATATTGTTCAATAAGTTGAAGAACTTGAGGTGCTACTCAGGTAGTGAGCAAAACAAGGGCACCGATACAGCAGTTCAAAATTGTGACAATCATTTTAAAAAAAAAAATGAAGAAAGATCCATGCCAGTGTTCTCATGTATGAAACCTTGCTTGGATTTAAAAATATGCATATGACACAAAAGCAGGAAAATGCGTACACCAAAAAATAAAGCCTGACTTGAACACCTTTCTACGAAGGTTACCATTATATATTATAAGTATCTTGTAAATGTGCTTCTGATCTCATATTTAAATCAGAAATAACTTGTACATTGATGGAATGTCACTGATTATGGTTAACACAATTGGCTTCATTCCCTGTAGATTACCTTAGGAAAGAAAACTTAATATTGTGCGCTGTTTCATGTTGTGAAAAACCCTTTGTGTGTATGTACGTTTTGCCCATCCATACAAAAACTGAATGTAACTTCTAGCTGGATGGCTAATTACTTCCAGCATGGTGGATATGATGGAGTGAAGGTTGGCAGAGAGATTCCTGACCTGTCAGCCAGTTCTCTGAGACGTGCCAACAAGTAGCCTATATTTTGTGAAAGTTTTTTCAGTGCACTTACGCAGCATTGGCCCTATTTAACGGTAACTACAATAGTTTGTACGTCTCATTTACTATTCTTGTTTAGTGTATTTTACATGTCAACACACATTATAATAACTGCTCTGCGTTATGATTTATTATTTGCATGAGTAGTCATTTAACTGGTTTGGCTGCTTACTCGGATCACATGTCCCCAAGATGCATATCTCATTTATTTTCAAATATTTTTAAAATCTGAACAATTGAAAATATTTTTGGCTTAAGGCAATTTGGATTAAGGACCCCCAACCTCTGTGTGTGTGTGTGTGTGTGTGTGTGTTAGCAATGTACCACTATGGAAATAATTGATTACAGTATGTTTTTGTTGACCTTTGTCAATACTGGTAATGGTAACCGAGGACCGTTACTTTTTTTTTTTTTTTTTTATTAAGTTTTAGTTATGCTGAAAACTTTTTTAAAAGCACAAATTCCTCATCTCTAATATGTATATATATTTTAATTTTTGGTCTAACAAGTTCTTTTTAAATTTAAGTGACATTGGTCATGGCTCAATTTCCTATATCCTAAATAGGCTTTGAAGAGAGCAAGGAAATGTTTGTCTGAAAGTCGGGGCTCCTTTATCCCTGTTATAAAGAATAAAGGACAGAGAATACATTCACTGCCGCTTTGCTAGTAAAGAAATAATATTCTACTTAACAGGGAAAATAAAAATAGCCTATGCTTCTCAAATCAAGCAATGTTTTCCACTCCACAAATAGCCTTTTTATTTCTTGAGGATTGGCATAAATGTTTTATAACCATTGTTTGAGTGGTAATGCCAGGTGTTTATCATCATAGTACGTAACTGTGCACGTTTTTGCAGCTGGCCTCCCTAAAATGTCAGCCTTGTTTGATTGGCAGCCGCTGTTAATATTTTAAGTTATGTGGACGGTTTCTTTAATTTGGGTTTTTCCACTGTTGTGGGCAAATCCTTGCCAACCCTTTCACTTCAAACTAAACTGTGGGTTAGGGCATAAAACATGTGGCTGTTTGGAAACAATTCCAAACTTGTTAAAGTCTGATACTTTGGCCATTTGTTTTAGGTGTATACACCTCTAGTTGTGAATTCCAAATTTAATACTCGTTAATAACGCAACGGGAGAGAAATACAGTGAAAGACACAAACTTGTTAGTAGTAATTCAGTGTGGGGTATGTGTGTGTGTGTGTTCTTTTGTGTCTATTTGTTTGTTCTCATTTTGTTTAAAATTAATTTACCTAAATCATGTGCCTTTACATTCTTTCAGGTTGATCCAAAATTCTTGAGGAACTTGCGTTTTGCCAAGAAGCATAACAAGAGGGGTTTAAAGAAAATGAAGGCAAATGCAATTGCCAACAGAAATAAAGAAATTAAAGAGGTGCCAGCTGCCCCATTGCCATAGACGAGAACAACAGTCTTTGAGAATTCTTGATGACTTCTTAATCACGTCTTGTTTCCAGTTTCGCACTGGCTTTGACTGGTTGGGGATATTTTTGTAAATTAATAAATCCAGTTTATTGAAGGCATTGTGGATGGTTTTCATTAAGCTTCCATTAACAAAATAATCTTTTGCATGTTTTTCTTACTATTTTAGTTTGTGTGATGCTGCTGCTTTGTTTACAGACCGCACTCTCTTGCTCTGCCCAACCACAGAAGGTACAGACACTGCTTCCTCATGTCATAGAATACAACTATAGATATTTCAGTTTAAAAAAAAAAGATGAAAACTGAAATGAAATCTGTTTTTAAACTTAACAAAACACTTTAGTGTCTTACTTTCCTTGCCCATAGCATTTTATTTTATAGAATGGATTTTAAATATGTAGTCAACTTGTTTTGTCATTGCAGTGAGTGTTAGAAGATACTAAAGAATAATAACCATATACTGGATAGATATTTGGACATTATTGAAGTGTAATGTAGGTGAAACACTTAAAAGAAGTTGTGGTAGCTGTTAGGTGCTGTGCAGTTTACAGAATAACTGCTGAATGTCTTATCTTGCATAAATGGATGATGCTTTGATATAATCCATCAACACCTTTCACAGGACTGAGAATAAAGACGTGCCACATTATCCTGTAAATACTTTGTAGGTGGCACAGCAGTAGTTTCCTCAAAATGGTAACTTGGATTGCTGTTTTTTGTTTATTAAATACCATTTATTCCATTTAGGGGAGTTTCATGTTTTCTCAAGTCTGAATTGAACTGAAGTGCATCCTCAAGTGTCTTTGTTTTTAACGCAGAAAGCCTTTTTAATTGTGTGTGCTTTATTAAGTAGTGTGGTAAAACGGTACAATCTTACATAATTAACAGGAATGGGAAGAATTGAATATAAGGATGTATTTGCAAAATGTTTGAAAGTTGTAGATACAATTGTGCTCATTATTTTTACTATTTGTTCTTCCTGGTCAATTGTCGTTCACTGTTTCCCATCTTTTTTTTTTTATTTATATATATTTATATATTTACATTTTTTATATATATATATATATATATAATATCAAGCACACAACTGTTTCTGTGAGCAGAAGAGAACGTGTTTGCAGTGTTGTGAGAAGAGTTGTATGATTGAAATTGGTGTATGTATTTGAAATTCTGTTTTCAGCAATAATAATGGTGGCTGAAGCATTAACACAAAGATTTGTTTCCCGTTTCTCCACCAGTACTTGGCAAATTCAGTCAATTCAGTTTGGGAGAAAAACATTGGTCTCCCCCAGTTTAGAAAGTTTTTCATCTTTGCCAAATTAAAGGAATACTCTGCCCATAAGGGCCATGTTATGCCTTGTAGTGATGGCTGAGAAAAAAAATTTGGAATGGAAATAAGTTTCTGATACAGTGGAGTCCACCGGTGGCATGCTGAATTTATGTGATAAACTGCACAAGCCCAGGTGTCTAAAGCTTGTAGAAACATACGAAGACTCCCAATTTGTAGTTGCTTCCAAAGAGGCACAATTTAGTATTTAAAACTTTTTAGAAGCATTGTGTTATCCGGTGTCCACAGCAGGGCTGGAATGGACAACAAATAAAGGCCAAAAAAATCTGAAAGGAATGAATGGGGCTAGCATGTCTAGTAGGGGGAAAAAAGATGTACAAAGAGGGATGTTGTATTCCAGCTTATCCCATGTATAGAGGTTCATAACTGCATAATGCATTCAAAATGGCCTTATTGTTTCACCCTGCTAGTCTATATATAAAATGATGAAACATCCAGCCTCAGTGCCTGGGTGTAATGTCATTCCGTGTCCACAAGAGGGCTGGAGCGTCAGATGAACAAAAGGCAACAAGACGTACAAAGAAAAAGGAAGGAGGACCTAAGGGCAGGCATACCTGGTGAACTGAGGTTTGTAAATGCATGTACATGTACTGTACTTTCTGAACTCCACTAATACATGTAATTTGATTATTTTGGGATTGCACACGTTGCAAAAATGTCATAAAATGTGTCTCTTTCAAGAAGTAAAACCAAGCGCGCAAACTTTGCTAACATTCACTACATCGCCAGATGTGTGTGACTGTGCCGTGATGTCACTTACTGTAACGTCTTCCTGTTCATTGTTCAGTTCAGCCACTCCCCTAAAAGCGGATGGCAGCACGGCAGACGTGTCCATTTGGGCCCAAAACGCTGACATCTTTTAGTTTTCTAGTGTGGTGCTCGGAAGCGATTATATTTAGACAAGATCCTAATGGACAACGAGCAGTGGACGGGCTTTACTGCTTGAACAAACTATGTCAGGCCTGTCAGCTGGAATTTCCTCTTAGTCTTGCATTCCCTCACAGCTTTAATCCAACTGCAGCTCTGCATGGAGTGCACTAAACATATTTGGAAAGGCGGATAAAAATAAATTGTGATTTACTTTGCCAGGCCTTCCCCAGGTACAGCACATTTCCAAACTAAGATGGGACAGACACATTCCGACGCCATTATTCAATGAAATAGTCGCCCCCTCTCTCCATCCCTGCCTAAAAATGACTTGTATCCTGTCCCTCATCTACTGGTCTAAAACCTGAAGGATTAAAAAAGAAAAAAAAATACATGCAGGCAAAGCGGCATCTCCTGGATTGCTTCGTTTAGGTCACTCACTCAGCAGCCTGACCTGAAATCAATTCCCAAACATGGTAACACAAGTTGCAGGACTAAAATAGCCTGGACTAAACAATGGAGAGGTGTAACTCGATGATGCCCTCAAACCCCAAAGAGATGAACAAAAGAAGGCTCTGGCTTTCAATCGCCTCGAGAGGCTTCCCGGTCAGCGAAGCAGGGAAGAGTCAGTGTGCCATGACAGATTTGTACGCTGTGGCGTATGTGCAAAATGAACCATTAACACGGAATTATTCATGAGCAGAGTGGAAAGATTCCAGTTTGATGAGCATCTGTTTTCTTCACACATATAAACAGTCTGAGAATTGAATCAATCTGCGTACAGGCGCGTAGCGTTTAGTGTGCCCTCTCCTGCCCAGATGCCACGTCCCACATTGTTTTGCCAGCTCTGCCCTGTAATGAGAAGGTGATAGTGAAGCAAACCATTTGATCCATCAGATTGGTTAAGTTTGCTAATGACTAAATTGGCCTAATATCTCACCCAGCTGGCATTACACAAATTTCTTCCAGATGCCCACACAAACCCCATGTAGGTCAAGAAGTTCTTCCTTGCTTCTGTCCTTCTCTCACTCTTTCAGTTTCAGACAGTGTTTTATAATTTCTGTGACTGTTTGACACCTCTGAGAATTCAGATGCCCGCCTCCATATGAGACTAGAGAGGTTTTGCTCGGCTAGCCCGTTGGCACAGGGCATCCCTTCAGTCCACCGATGGGCTGTTTTCTCTCTTCTGCACGGCTTCAAGTTCTGCTTTGCTAACGTCAACTTCAGTGTTATTGTCATATGTACTCGGTGCAATGAAAATCTTATTCTGTGAGCCCTCCAGCAACAGACGAGAATACACAACAATAAAGAAAACCACTGAGGTGCAAAAGAAGTGCAAAAACAAGCCGAAGATGATTGTGGTGTAGCAAGTCCAAGGCTCGGAAAAAAGGTGGCCATTTTTAATGAATAAATAATGAATTGGCCAGCTCATTCTCTGTGGGTGTGCGCGTTCACACAGGTGAGGGGAGTTGGAGTAATTGGGGCGAGACGCACCTGCATGTGAGGGTCTCAGATACTTCATCAGCTTCCTGTGGTGCGTGATTAAGATGCTGCGCCCACTTAGGCCTACAAGAACAAAAAAAGGGGAACCGAGAGAAAGAATGGAGGTTACTGAAAGGAAGAAGAGCGGCAGAGAGACGGTGTAAGAGAGAAGCAGAGAGTGTGTGGGGCTTGGGATCACTCCTGTTGAGCGACTTGAGAGCGAGAGTGATCATCATACTTAGGGAGTACCGGGGACTGTATATTTTGAAGAAGATTCCTGTGTTTTAACCTCATTTAAAGGGATTATTTATTGGATTACTTTTAACCTCCAAGTTGATTTTTTTTACACTGCACTATTTTGGGACACTTTTGTTGGGATCTTGACTGGTTTGTAATAAAAGCACTAGAGGCCTTTCCCACCCTCTTCTTGTTTTGTGTGTGTTTGTACTCATCTGCCAGGCTCATCCCGGTCATGACTATTGACAGTGTTGGGTTCAAAAGGATCCTGAAGGCAACAGGGAGTTTGGAGCTGACCTGCACCATCACAATGATTCAATGTAAGCTCTGCAGGTATGTGGTCTCAAGATGGCCTTCCAGACATGCATGAACCTGAGGGGAGCGGTAGTGGATGGGTGTTATTTACAAGGGAGAAATCTCTCTTTCAGCCTTGATTTTCTCACTGCTATGCTCTAGTAGCGTCTCCCTGATGGTATGAACAGTTCATGTTGGGATTTGTAGGGGGGGGGGGGGGGGGCTTGTGTCATTAATAGTGTTATGGGCCTTCCTGAGAACTCTGGTGTCATGGCTGTCCTCTAGTGATATGATATTTTGTGCTGATTTTACCATCTGCTGGTGAGCTTTGCAGTCCTGTGCTGTACTGTTCCCAAACCAGACTGTGTTAGAGTAGGTGAGGATGCTCTCAATCGTGCATCTGTAGAAGTTGCTGAGGATAGTGCCTGGCATGCCAAACTTCCTCAGACTTTTCAGAAAATACAAACACTGCCGGGCTCACACCGGTCTGTGATGTGGTACGTCCATGTGAGATCCTCTGAGATGTTAATGCCAAGAAATGTAAAAGTGGCCACTCTCTCCACTTCCGTCTCTCCAAGGGGGAATGGTAGGCCTGGATAGGCCCAATAAAAGAACACATGCCTTCTGTGTCCCCGATGCATGTTTGTGACAACAAAAGGAATCTGGAAAGAATTTTTCATGGCGTGTTCCTGCTACAGTTTTTCTCGAGGTAAGGATGCATTTACTTTTTGCTGGTGTGGGCCTCTAGAGGCGAATACTTTCATAAATACAGAGTCAGCATTGTGGTGTGAATGGGAAAAAAAATTGAGTTTTTCAAAAATAATACTCTGATTGGCCTTTGCTAAATTCTGGACCCTTCCCTGATTGGACTCTGCTCATTACAACGTTTCATGGTCACCCTTCGTGGAAGAAGAACATATTCCAACGTAGCAGGCGCAGAAGAGATGTTTTCCACAGTGCCTGCTGTGACACTTACCTGTATACATCTAAATTATGTTTTGTAAAATTTGAATGTGTGAAGTGCAAATTATTTACTCGTCAGTAGAGATTTGCAATAAATCTCGTAAGTGACGGCATTACTGTAAATTCTGAGTCCCGTGAAAATCGGGCTGTGAATAACTCGGTTGACAGTCTGAAACTTAAATGGAAATTGTGCGGTAAGAAGGGCCAAATTGCGTAGCAAAATTAAAAATAAGGAGCTTAACGAAGTGGAGGGGTATAGAAGTCAGCCGAGCTCACAATATGGAAGGACGGAGAGACACGAAAACACAGTACAGAAAAGCAAGATATTGATACCTGTACATATTTATTAATTTATTTATTTGTGTATCTCTATTGAGTTAGTTTTACAAATGTTTGATATGCTCCACTTGCTAATCAATCATTTCGCAAACTAACATTGGACTAAATGCTTTTTCTTTTAAAGTCCCACTTGGTAGCAGCACCACAGAATAAAGGACTACAAATCCCAGCAGTGTTGCTCTATTGGAACAACAGCAGAGGACACAGGGGCTGCTGGGAAGAAGATCGGGCTGGCGGGCCCTTTAAAGAGGGAACCGGCAAAACAGGCTGAGGTGTGATGTCCAAGGTCACCCATTTCTTGTCCTGGATTACTGCTTCTGGCTCTGTCTTGTGTCTTCCAGTCATGTGAGTATTGATCGGAAATGGTCTCGTCTTCGTCACGCTCCCAATCTCATCGAGATACCGGTAGGACAAACTTTGCTTTGCTTACAGTGAGCTGTTCACAGGATTTCTCTCTCTTTCTCCATCTCTGTGTCATCCATCATCATTTGCTTTTGTAACATTTGGTCTGTGTTTTGGACTTTGTCATTAGTGTTTATCGTTCTGCTTCATCGTTTTTGAGTCGTGTTATTATTTGTTATCGCCGTAGGGGAGTAGGGAAGGTGAGCTGTTTATTTGTTGTTGATATTTCTATTTCATTTTTTATATTATGTTATTATTAATTTCATCTGCTGGTTTAACTGTGTCTCTGTGCGTAAGTGTGTTCAAGTCAGACCAAGGCTGGCTGCGTTCCTGGGGTCCCCACCGAAAAAAAAAAAAAATTACTGTCCCTTTGACGGTGAGAATCTTAGCGTCACTGCGACTGCTGCATCTTTAACGTTGGCGATGTTTTTACTTAATGACAAGATGAACAATCGCCAGTTCTGAGGACTGTTACTTTCAATCGTACTTAGCACATTAATGCGACACTGGCACAATGTGCTGTGGCTCCTTATAGAATTTCTGTTGTTTCCAATATGCTGTGAATGCTCTCTCGGAGTCCCTCACGTGCTGATAACGTCACCAGGGAATTGGATTTTTATGGGGCTCTGAATTTTTCACCTCAAAGTCCCTTCACAGTGTTTGCTATTGATGCACGCATGTCCATTGTAGGCGAAGGTCTATGCCATATGCGTTTTCAGGAGTGTCAGTATGGACAGGAATCCTTTTGTAAATGAAGCAAAAACTCCAGTGTGGATGGAGATCATAAATGAAAACGTGGTAGTGTGGACGTAGCCTGCGGCACTGCCAGGCAAGCTGAGAAATATAATCTCTCCAGCATGTCCAAGGTCTACCCCAGAGTCTCCTCCTGGTTGGACATTCCCGAAACAACTCCCCAGAGAGGCATCCTGAGTCATGGCTCAATTTGAGGCGGAGGAGCAGCAGCTCTACTTTGAGATCCTCCCAAATGTCTGCACTCCTCGCAGACTGATGTCAGACACCCTGTCAAGGAGGCTGATGCTTGTATCTGTGATCTAGTTCTTTAGGGCCCTACCCATAGCTTGTAGCCATAAGTTAGAGCAAGCATGTAGATCGACCAATAAATCGAGAACATTGCATTACAGCTCAGCTCCCTCTTGGTCACAACTTGATGGGTATGGCGTCCCCATGACTGAAGATGCCGCTCCAATCCGCCTGTCCATCTCCCAGAATCTCCTTCCCTCACTTGTGAACAAGACCCCAACAGAATCTCAAAGACCTACACACACAAACCACCCCGAGTTCAGCCCCTTCAATGACCACAGAACAGCCTGCATGAAACTATTGAACGAAAGCAAAGTTGGTGAAGCCTGGTACACCATTGGCAGTGGTGATGATGTCCCAGTGAATCAACTTCACACCTACTGCTACTGTACATAAGGGCAGCACAGTAGCAAGTTGTTCTCCAGTTCATTCCGCAGAGATTTCTGGTTTACTCCGTCGTCATGTGTGAGCCTGTCTGCCCATGTGTTTCTACTACCTGCTTTGCTGAGGACTTGAAAGCGATCCCTGCAGGGAACATCCCCAGAGAAGACACCAGCCGTCCTTTGTGAGGGGAATCCACTAACTCTCCATCACACATGAACCCAAAGGAGCACATTCGGCACACAGTCCACCCTGACTTCTGTGCAAAGGCCTCCTGTGGACTTTCTGGCGCCTCATCTCACCTTCTCTCTCTCTCTACTCATACGGCACTTACAACATTTTGAATGGCATCCTAATGGTGGCCTCCTTTTGTAATTCAATACTGTTGAAAAGAAAAGTCAATATTCCAGCATCAAAGGAATGTTTTCCTGACATCTCCAGCCTTTGTAAGTCCTGCCTAGGGATATGGCGGGCTTTAGGCTCAGCGCGTACTTAGCAGGGCTCATTGTGTTAACTCTCACTTGTGCTGTTAAACAATATAAATTTAGAAAGGAGTGACCTACTTTAACAGGCATGCGCTTTACAAGTAAATGTGTGCCTGCGATTTCAAGCTCTCATCGTGATAACAGTCGTGTTTATTAATATTTAGAATGCTAATTATCTAGTGCGTGTTTCTGCCCAAACACCCAGCATCCCTGATGGCTTTACCTTTACCATGCAGCTATAAATGCTGTTTGAGGCAGCCCATCATCCACAAGCCTTTGAAGTGCCAGCAAGATGAGTCTCGTGCCACACACACACACACACCACAGCTTGAAGTCGCCTCCACTTTTCATTTGTAGCTCAAAAGCAATGGAGGCTAAAGGCTCACGGTAACATCGCCGGAATGTGGGACAAAAATGTCATCATCTCATCAGTCCGGGCACAAGGACCCTCATGTCAGCAACTGTGCACCTCCAGGATTTTGTAACGGCGTGGCCCAGTGTGCGTCTGTGCAGACTAGGAAACATACACTCATTGGAGGAACAGTTGTGCAAAATGCCGCTACTCACCCCTACACAAACTCAACATTAAAAGCACATAGTGATAGCCAAATGTCCACAAATTCATGATGGGAAATCGCCCAAAATTTGTACAGGCAGAAATGGAAAAATCTGTAAGATCGATATGTAAAAGCAAAGAAAAAACGTATTGGGAAAAGCTGGGGGATTCTGCTACTACGCAGGGTGGCACAGTGCTGCTCACTGAACGATTGAACTATAAACAGACCAGGGTGTGCATCCTCTGATTATAAATGGACCTTACGGTTTTATAAAACGAGCTCTGTGTTCTGGTGCTTATGAAGTTTAGCTGAACAAACAGTTCAAAATCCCACCGCTGACACCATTTCTGAACCTGATTAATCAATAAGAATGTCACAGTTCTACTCCCGGCAGACTCTGCTGTGGCCCTGACTGGACACCTGAGGAGAGCACAGGGGGCTGCTGGGAACAGATCAGCCAGCGGGAGCTTAGAAAAGAGAAGCCGGCTAGTCAGTAAGGAGTTTTGTTTGGCCATCAGTGTCATCTGCCTTTGGATTGTCGTTTGTCCGGGATTAGGAATGTATGGACTACTTTGTGCCTGTCTGTCGTGTGAGTACTGTGCTGATTGGCTTTCGTTCTTCATCGGAGGGAGCGCTCCCAATCTCCTCACATCTCAACGTTTCAGGAGTACCAGTAGGAGTGTTTTGCATTACTTACAGTGAGCTGTTCTCTGGATTAACTCTTCTGCATCACTGCTGCATCATCAGTTACCCTTTCATATGGACAGTGTATTGGACTTAGCGTTGTTGTTTACGGGTTTTTATTATATGTGTGATTGCCGGCAGGGGACTGAGGGAGAGATTGTTTTGTTGGTTGTGTGGTTGATTACTGTATATCCTGTTGTTTTTATTTAATATGTTTGTGCTGATTACTGTTTAATCCTTTTGTTTCCATGTCTCTGTGTGTGAATAGTGCGAGTCGGGCCAAGGCTGGGTGCGCTCCTGGCGTCCCCACCTTAGTAATAAATAAATAAATCACCATCCTAGCAGCGGAGTAAATCTTAGCGGCACTGTGTCAGCTGCAAGTAAACATCCCATTAAGTGATGTGGCAGTTTGGAATGACGCGCCATGTGACAAGACAAGTCAGGTCAACTTTAATGTCACACGTACAATGAAATTCTAACTTGATTCTGTTTGAAGGAATGCGTGTTTTATGTTTTATTAATGTTTTTGTTAATTTTGAGTTCTTATTTTCAATATTTCTGGTAGTGTAACTGATGTTTATTCTCCACTAACCCTAACCATTTATTATTTGTGGTTAAAACGTAACTCTATATCCCTGTGTGTTGTCTCACGGCTGCTGCGTCTTCCTTCTGGCTACTTAGTTTTAGTCAAAAATAAGACCCAGCAGTGAGTTACAGTATTTGTAAGTATTGTCTCCTTGCGGATTTCCATATATTTCTGCTCTGTTCTTAGATTCTGTTCTAGGATTGCATTTTGGGACTTGTTTGCTTGGGTCTGCTTTTTAAGGCCTTGTCAGGTCATATTTTCAGTTGTAGCCTTCATCTACGTAATCATATGAGTGGGAGGCAGTCGGCAGTGCGTGACTTTGATGTCACCTAATGTGACATGCCCGACGACTTACTGCAGCTTGGCCCATTTGATTTTGTCAAAAGTCATAAAGGGAAACCCTGTGTACACGACAGCTGACAACCAATGAATGCTCAAGTTGTAGTACAATGCACATAACGCAGTGCTGACGAATAAGGAACATGGTGTTACAGATGGCCGGGGTCCATGCCTGGCCGGGACGCCCCTTCACCACATCTGCCAGGAGGACAAGGGTGGGGAGCCCAGAATCTCCCCCTGGACGCTAGATGGCGGCATCCCTGGGTTCCAGCGGTGCCTCGGACTCCCCCAGGGCTTCATGGGGGTTGGAGTTCTGTGCAGCTCTGTGAGGTTCACAGGAGCGGCTGGCCCCTTCTGGGCACTGGTTTCGCCTTACCCGGAAGTGCAGGCGAATGTCAGCAGTCAACCACCTGGAGCACTTCTGAGTGCCTGATAAAAGGGGGCCAACAACCACCACTCAGCGGCCAGTCAGGAAGAGGAGGAAGAAGCTTGCTGAGGAAGTGTGGTGGTGGAAGAGAAGAGAGAGGGTAGTGCTTTTGTGTTTACTTATGTTTGGGACTGTGTTGTGGATGGAGGGATTACGGGGAAGACGTGCCCTCCAGCTGAAAAAAAAATAAAAGTTTGTTTGCTTTTACACGTGCCTCCCGTGTCCAATCTGTGTCAGGAAAGACATTGGCGTAGTCAGCAGGATACCGGTCCATCTATTTGGGCCGGGACCTGCATCAAATTTGTGTAAGGAACTGGCACAGCAGTCTGAGGCACTGCTGCAACCCAGGGATGCTGCCATCTATTGTCCAGGGGGAGATACAGGGCTTCCCACCCTTGTCCCTCTGGCAGATGTGGTGAAGGGGCGTCCCGGCCAGGCATGGACTGTCACAATGGATATTTTGGACCTCTCAACCAGAAGAAAAACTCTACTTCTGTCTAATGTCTTGTGTTTTATGTACCATGACAGAATGGAAAAAAGAAAAACTGGGAAAATTGCAGCTGAACTCACCATACCAGTTAGCCATTTGTAGAGCACCAGCCACGTCAGGCAGCATGCTGTTGGCTAGGAGAGAAGGAGGCAATGCAATCACGCCTGTACCGGAAGGTCGGCACTCAGCTGGAGAATGTGACCAGCCTGCAAACTGTCATGGTTCTGTGACAAGATCAGCAACTACACTCGGCATATCTGACATGTCAGCTAGGTGAGGTGACATCGACTTCAGGCAATTCTTTTTTGTTCTGTGAATCATTCTTGTTATATATTTCTATTTTGATAAATAAATCTTCCATTTATGCAGATTCATTCACAAGCCAGGGGTTTTTGATAATCCTTCCCCCTTGTGGGGCTTTTTAATGTATTTTTGGAACATTTCCTTACATTTTGAACTTTCAATCAGGCTTCCAATTTTTGATACCTGCTATGCTGGAAGCCCCCAGTATGCAGTATATTAAAGCTGGTTTAGGATGGGCGGGCTAGTGTGCCCTTTGTGGAGCATTTTTAAGGTTTCACACCCATTATCACCCATTATGTTTGTGAGTTCCAATCACAAAGCTCACGTCTGTTCAGAATAGTTGAAAATATGATAAAAAAACGAAACATCTTATAGAAAATTAAGATTTTGTCATAAATGTCTGGAAATGCCACTATTCACTTTAGTAATCTTTCACAGGAGCCGTACTTCACAACCCAGCACTTGGAGATGGCCATGGGCTCCAGACTTCAGGCAGTCATTGACTAAATATTGAGCATGATTGTGATATTTATGATTAGTTTGTCCAAATACTTTTGAGCTCCTGTAAAAATCGGGGACTATACAGAAAATTAGCTGTCATTCCTAAATAGCTCATATAATATTTTTGGTAAACCCCTTAAATGAATATCATAATAATTGCTTTATTTCAAATCCATTTGTGTTGGCGTACAGAGCCAAAATTATGAAAATTGTGTCACTTGTCAATTACTTTTGGACCTTGACTTTATTTGAGATTTCAAAAAATGAGCAGTGTATTATTTCACAATATCTTGAAATCTATTTAAGATATCTTAAAATGCATTTAAGATATCCTGAAATTGACATACTTGCAGATATCTGTAATTCATTTCATATCTTATATGGCCGAAAGTATGTGGCCATCCCTCCAGTTTACTGAGCTCGGGTGTTTCAGCCACATCCATTGTTAACAGGTGTGTATAATCAAGCCCATAGCCATGCACCCTCCATTGACAAACATTGGCAGTACAATGGGCCATCCTGAAGATCAGTGACTTTAAACATGGCAGTATCACAAAATGCCACCTTTGCCATAAATCACCATGTGAAAGTTGTGCTCATCTAGATCTGTCAAGTTGTGAAGTGGAAAAGTCTAGGAGCAACAACAGCTCAGCCACTAGGTGGAAGACCAAGCAAACTCAAAGACTGCGGCCTCTGAGCGGTGAACCACGTAGTGCGTAAAAATTGCCTATCCTGTGTTGCATGTCTCAAAACCGAGTTCCGAACTGCCACTGGAAGCAACATCAGCACAAGAACTATGTGTCAGGTGCTTCATGAAATGGGTTTCATCAGCAGAGCAGCTGCCCACAAGCCTTAGATCACCATGTGCAATATCAAATGCCAGCTTGAGTGGCATAAAGCAGGCCACCATTGGACTCTGAAGCAGTAGAAACACATTCCCTGGAGTGATGAATCACGCTTCACTATCTGGCAGCCTGATGGACGAATCTGACTTTGGTGGATGCCATGATAATTCTACTTTTACACTTTTAGCCCCCTTGGTTCCAAGGAAGGGCCCTGTCAATGCAACAGCATACGAAGACTTTGTAGACAATTGTGTGCTTCCAACTTTGTTGCAGAAGTTAGGGGAAGGCCCTTCTCTGTTCAGCATGACTGTACCACTGTGGACAAAGCCAGGTCTATGAAGACATGGAGAAATATGAGTGGCCTGCACAGAGCCCTGACTTCAACCCTACTGAACAACTTTGGGATGAATTGGTACACCAACTGCAAGCCAGGTCTACACGTCCAACACCTGACCTCACAAATGCTCCTTTGGCTGGATGGGTCAAATGTCTCATGGAAACCCTTCCCAGAAGAGTGGAGGCTGATGCTGCCACAAAGGTGGGTTTAGGGTCGGGGCCAACTACATATTAAAGTACATGGCTTAAGAGTGGGATGTCCAACAAGCTCATCTAGGTGTGTGTTCACACAATGCATTACATGCATTTCCAGATTATTTTCAGATTAGTATTTGTAATTTTTAATGTGGCTTGACACAGTTTATTAGGACTAACACTGGGTGTTGTGCCAGCCTATTAGCAGCCATGTCTACTCACACAGAGCTGATCTATCCAACCAATCATCCATATTCTCGCTTGGTTATTCATTACTAGTCTTCATCACCAAGCTCCTATACAAGCAGCATTGAGCACGAGGGAGGACACAACTCTGGGTGGTGCACCATTCCACCGTGTGGTCACTCCTGCACACACCCTGTACCCCAGCCTTTTCTTAGCACCGCTGCTGGTAATCTGTCTTAACAAGTTACACTTCATCGAGACATTCCTTCACTTGGCTCATTAGCAATTCTCACAGACGTGGGCTATAAATAACGAGGCCGCACTGCCAGCTGAGCTGTGACACACGAGCAGCAATGCGCCACATTAATCCTGCGATTCCTGCCATATGTCTGCCCTCCCCACCAAATCTCTGCTAATGATAGTGGCTGAGAGACGTTTCCTTGACAAGATAACAACATGACAGGCTACAAAACGTACTGATGCCCATTTTACTTTTCTTCATGGCATTTCCTTTTCACTATATGTAAGTTGTAGAGAATCCAGCCAGAGCTGTGTGTTTTTTTTTTTTTATATGTCAGACTATCAAAGATGAGAGGGGAAACCTGAAGGACTCAGCACTGTGTGGTTGTGTGAGGATATCCGGCTCATTTGGCCAAGAAACAAGGTGAGGACAGTAAACATCAGATTCCACTCCATCCACGTGATTTGACTGCACATGCAGCTTTTAACAGAAGACTCTGCAAAGCACAGTATAATGGCATAGTGGTCTGTGTTCCTACTGCACAGCTCCAGTGGCCTTGGTTCAAGTCTAAATCGTGCCAATGTCTGTGTAGCTTGAACGCTTAATTCTTTCAACTGTCCACTTTAATTAGGCTATTTACAGAAACCATACCACATGAACTTCAGAACAGGTCATCCACCTGAAGCTAAGCACGTTCAGGCCTAGCCAGTACTTGGATGGGAGGCCATCTAGGGTTGCTGTTGGAAGAGGTGTGGGTGATTCCATCAGAGGGTGCTTACCCTGTGGTGTGAATGTGGATCCCAATGCCCCAGTGCTGTGATGGGGATACTGTGCTGTAAAAATGGCGTCGTCCTTTGGATGAGATGTAACATCGAGGTCTTGACTCTCTGTGGTCATAAAAGATCCCTGGGCATCCTTATAAAGAGTAGGGTGTATGCCAATGTCCAGGCTAAACTGCCCACCATAGCCTAGTCATTCCCTGTCTCTAATTGGCTTTCTTTCTCACCACTTCACCTAACAGCTAATGTGTGGTTAGCGTCCTGGTGCAAAAATGGCTGCCATCGCATCATCCAGGTGGGTGCTACACATTAGTGGTGGTTGAAGTGGCTCCCCACTCACTAAACGCTTTGAATTGTGAGAAAAGCAATGCATAAACATAAAGAATTAATATTATTATATTTATTGTCCAGAAGCACTCTACATTTTACTAATGTTTCCACTCATGTGGACAATTTAAACACAGTGAGTTCCCATCCTTAAAATCCATCTCATTCCACCTCTTTCTCCTCTTCCTCCTTCTGTGTTTTCCTCTTTTGGTCTCGTTCTTTCATCATGGAAAACAAGTCCTCTCCACCTTCATATTCATGAATGGCACTTGAAACTTTTACGTCCCCAAGCTGGGATGAGAGCACAGCCTGTCAAGTCGGTGATGAGATCCAGACTCTCGGCCTTTGGTAGTCTAATCTTTTGGCAGGTTATAAAGAACTCGTAATAAAGACAGTTTCCAAAAATGGGTGCCATGGAAATGCAAACTTATCTTTACACTGCCACTGCCAGTGACTTATTACAGCATCCAGCTGTCCGAGATTATATTGGGTAAAGTGACTGCGGCGGACAAAAGGCGATATATGAAATAAAACACTTGTGTATGCTGGTGTCTGGCTTATAAAAAGAAGTGGTCAGACTTTTTCCAGGTCCTATAGTTTCCTCCAACACCCTAAAAAAGTATGTTTTAGGGCATTTGATGGATCTAAACTGGTCTAGTGTAGGTGTGAGTGTGATTGCTACCAAGAACATGAGAACATAAGAAATTTGGACAAACAAGAGACCAACCGGGTTTGTTTGTTTAGCTGATAGCTGAGGTATCCCAATATCTCTTTCTTGAAGGTTGTTAAGATTACTGCTTCAGCTACAGGGCTCAGTAGTTTCTTCCCGATTCCCATAACACTTTAGGTAAAAAAAGGCTTCCTGGCTTCTGCACTAAATCCACTTCCCATTGTGAGTTTTTTTAACTCTTTTGACACCTTCTCCAATGGAGCTGCATGGTTAAACTCGATCGGCGCGTCTGTTGAGGGCATCTTGTCCGTTGCCAAAGCAACCACAGACTTGCAGTGCCACCGATGCAACTACAAGTTCACAGCCTCCATGTGTGACATGCCTGTTGCCTGATGGATGATGCGGGGGCCACTGACCGGACCCCGGCCCTGCTCATTTGCTGTGTCTGTGTGTATTGAAGTGGTAGCTCCCGTCTGAATAAATACCCCGACTGTTCCTGTTTTGATTGGAATAAAGTTGGTTTTCTTGAGTCTTCTGCCGGGTGCAGGACATTGACTAACGCATTACACCATTAAGTTCCATGTTGTGCTTAAGTTTGTGATACACTCTTAACGTGAAAGAATTCTGCCGGATTGAATTTATCATTGCCATTGAGAATTTTGAAAACCTGCATACCTTGAAACCCCTTCTGTTTTCCTGTGTCCAATGTGACTGGGTCCAGTGTTTTGGCCACTACGACCCTGAACTAGATTGGGTTTGAAAACGGAAATTAAATATACACTCTCTGAGCAAATTCTTGGGACCACTATACTAATACTGGCTTGGGCCCCCTTTGGTTCAATTCTTCAAAACTTGGATTCCGCAAGATGTTGGAAATATTCCTTGGAGACTCCAGTCCATGATGACATAATTGCATCACCCAATTCCTGCAAATTTCTCAGCTGCATCTTCATGCTGCGAATCTCTCATTCTATCACATCTCAGAGATGTTCTAGCGGACTCAGCCCAAAGAGTATAAGAAGAAGGCAAATGTATTGAAAAAGCCTTTTATTTTATACTAGTTACATGTGGTCTTTGGGACAAAAAACAACCCAAAGATGCCCTAGCAGTATTACCGTATTTACGCGTGTACCACGTGCACATTTTTTCCCGATAATTAGCATTAGAAAATCAGATGTGCGTCATACACGAGGAAATGTAATTCTGTAATGTTTACTTTTTCTGCTTGGGCTCGCTCACTCTCTCTCTCGTTCGCTTATTCTCTCTCTCTCTCTCTCTCTCACTCGCACTCTCTCTAAACGCTTCCTATACAATCACAACGCGTGTCGTACACAGGGCAAAATGATTTTCATGATTTTTTTTGTACAAATTAGGGTGCGCATTTTACACGAGGGTGCGTGGTACACGAGTAAAAACTGTATTATTTTTGTGAACTTGGAGTGGCATCAGCTAACTCTTAAGAACGACCCAGTACAGAGGACATGGACCCACCTGTGCTTGCTGCCCTACTGGTTTTCGTAAGAAGAATCTGGCGATGCCAAATCTTAGCCATATCGCTGGTACATGATATTAATCTTTGTCTCAAGAAAATACCTCCAGATTAGATAACGTTTTTAGTGAAAACTTCAAGCCTTGCCCAACGTTGATGTGGTGTTTCACTTACACATTGTTGCTTCGTTTCTCTCTGTTGTGTCTCTCTATCTGTGTCATTAGCATGATGGAGATATTGTGTGGCAGAATTTGCTGCACACAGGTCTTTCATAGCCAGCACTGAAAAAATGTAAAAGTGCACGCATGTGCCATCTAATGGATTGAGTGCGAGAGAGTGGACTGCTCCATACACACACACACACACAGGTCTTCATTTATATATGTCTAATAAGTCATTTGGGTGTAAACCATTGAACCAACCAGAGTGAATGTGTGCATTGATTGACACCGTTATGTAAATTCTGTTATGTAAAATTCAGTTGCTTATAAATTAGACCCACTCTTTTAATATTTGACCATATCCTCTGTACATTACCTGATGCTGGCCACCACAATTACAGCTTTTTGTCTGCACCTCAGTTCCAGATTCTTCAAATCTGTGATTATCTCCACATTTAGGACATCTCTGCTTTCCCTTACAGACTGCCGCAATATGTCCATATCTCTGGCATTTAAAACACAGAAGTGGCTGGAGGACATTTTCTCTGACCGGAAAACACATGTACCCCACTTTAACTTTATCTGGTAAAATTAATCTCTGAAACTCCAACAAAACAGACAAACTATCAACCCGTTCATATTTTTATTGTTTTAAGTAGCCTTTTAATTCCACTTACTTGTCCTTTGTAAATATATTTTGTTTAATTTTTCCAAATCTTCGTCTATCGGAATGCCCATTAAAACTCCCCGCACCACTCCGCTCCTGTCTAAGCTTTTACCTTCACTCACCATTTTCTTGCAAATACTTTTAATATGTAGCACTTTCCATTTCTGTTCCTCCATTTACATACTGCCAGCAAGTTCCCATCTCTTAAAAGTTTAGGCACTTCCACCTCTCCTATCTTCTTTTCTTAACTCTTTGGATAATGTTATAGGAAGAAGAAGAAGATTTGACCATTGTGATCATGCTGTATAAGAATGCTTCCTGTTCAAGCATTAGCCAAAGAGTAATAAATGACGCCGATGGACAAGCTTTTCTCCTGCCTGATTACTGATTTGTCCTGTTAGAGGATAAGTCTCTTTGTTTAATTAAGATAATGATTTCAACCACAGGCATCACCAAACTGAAGATAACATGAGTGGCATCTGGCCCAAGGCAGGTACACCAAGAGGCTGTAGTGATGAATGAAACGATTCACACAAAATTGAATTTGCAGAGAACCTCAGTGTATCACTTTGCAAAACAAATGTGCAAAACACTTTAATTGAGATTTGTGCTATTGACACAACAAGAAAGTCATTTGGTTATTGTGCTGATGCTTTCACATACAAAGAGAACCATAGACACTTGGAATAAGTGAACACATAGTGTGGTGGACAGAAGGACTTTAGGGATTTTCAAAACTCAACTTGATGTTATTTTGGAAGAATTAAGTGGATAGGACTGGTGAGCTTTGCTGGGTTTAATGGCCTGTTCTCATCCAGATTGTTCTAATGCTTTAAAACAGGGGTGCCCAATACGTCGATTGCGATCGACCCGTAGATCAGAAAGGGAGTGCAGGTAGATCGTGTTGTATTCAAAAAAGTCTATCATATATCCTCCCTGTGGCATTTGCCACTTGATTGACATACAGGGCGGCCAGTCTGAGATCTCTTTTCTTCTAACACACTGGTCATCCTGTACGCACGATCAAACGCAGGAGCTACTGCAAAACTCCGGCTATCTAAGTGATCTAGTTAGCCTTCCAATTTATACCGACTAAAGAAGGTATTTTTTTAACAAAAAATGTTGTTTATGGGCTGGATGTGGAATTAGAAGAGGATATTTTTCTCTCACAATGTCACAATCGAAGTGTGTTTGTCTGATCTGTCAATCTATCATTGCTATTCCAAAGAAGGAAAATGTGGAAAGGCACTTTCGAACTGTTCATAAAAACTACAAAAATGACTTCCTTCCGAAAAGTGATCTGAGAAAGAGAAAGGAGAGGGAACTAAAATCGCAGTTAATCGGACAGCCGTCATTTTTCACTCGGCTGAGTTCAAAAGAAAAGGCAGACACACCGAAGCGTCGTTCCAGGTGAGTCACTCGATCATTAAGCATAAGAAGTCCTTCCAAGATGGAGAGATGATAAAAGATGCCTTCATTGAGGCAGATGACTAGGGAGAAATTCCTGCTGTGATTTCAAGACCCCTGGCCGGAGATAAAGGAGTTTCTCCTTGTCATTAAACATGCAGAGTACAAACAACTTAATAACGATCAATGGCCGCTAGACTTGGCATTTTTATCCGATCTGACCAAGATGTTGAATGAACTTAATTTACAGCTGCAAGGAAAAGGGAACTCCATGGTCAATATGATTAGCTCAGTTAGTGCTTTCAAACGAAAAATGCAACATCTGTCCTCAAAGCTGCAGCGCCTTGATTTGGGGGAACATCCAAAACCTCGTGTCAGAGCTGGAGACGCAACGGAAGGTGTGTGCGCAACTTGACAGCACACGTCACACAGAGCAGATTGAAAATGGTCTGTCAGACTTTATCTAATGAAAAAAAAGTAACGATTCGAGTGTTGCCCAATGTAGCGGAGTAAGAGTAAAACTACTCTTAGAAGTACAATTTTTTTTTTTTTAAAAGTTACTCAAGTAAATGTAATGGAGTAAATGTAACTCGTTACTACCCACCTCTGATACTCAGTGTATATATATATATATATATATATATATATATATATATATATATATATTTTATTTTTTTTTTTAATGTAGGTAGGTCATTTTGACCTGGTTATTTTAAAAGTAGCTCGCAAGCCGAAAAAGTGTGGGCACCCCTGTTTTAAAAAATGTTGATTTATTATGGTTGTAGCGGCGCTACTGGGTAGAGAAACTTCAACTCCCAGCAGTCCCTGCAGTGGCACTGATTGGTCGTCTGCTGAAGGTGCAGGGGCTGCTGTTGACAAGGAGGCCAGCGCGACATTTAAAACGAAGCCAGTTCTACAGAGAAAAAAAAGAGAAGTATTTTGTTGTTTCGTGTCTGGAGTCGCCTGTCTGTTTGCCTTCCAGTTTTGCTACCTGTGCATTCCTGTTTTGTCCTGGATCGTATCCTATTTTGGATGTATGGACTGTCTGCTATCTTCCTGCTGCACGAGGACTCCCTGAGGATTTGTTGTCATCCTGCGAAGAAAGGAGCGCTCCTAATCCCATTCACACATCATCATCTCATGAGGAAATACCGGTAAGACTGATCTTTACGTTCGCATACAGCGTGCTGATCTCTGGACTGTCTATCTCCATCGTTTCATTTCATCAGATACCGTTTTTCATGGACTTTCACCGTGTGTGGTTTTTGTTAGTTGTGTTATTATTGAATTCGTGCTTATTGCATATCGCCGTATAGGGGTGGGATCGTTTTAGTTTGTGCAGTTAGATTTTATTTATTATTGTTTAATATAGTCTTCTATTTCTGTTTTATTACCGGTTGGTTTTTTTTTTTGTCTCTGAAAGGGAGTGTGTGTGTGAGTCTGGCCAAGGCTGGGCGAGATCCCCACCGAAAAAATAAATTAAAACACCGTCATATCGACGGTGTGAATCGGTGGGTTTTTAGTCCGCTACATGACTTTGCATCAAGGAAGGTAAGAAAGGCCAGAGTTTAGATTACAGGTATGCAGTTTAGTTTGTGTGTTTCCTGTTTGTGCAATCGTGTAATGATCAGGTTCTCTTCTTTATATTCTATTTGTGTGATTATAGGTTTTATGCAATTTAGTTTAGTTTTATTTTGCATATATTACTAAATGCACCTACATTTCATCTTTTAAATGTCATGATTATTTATGTGCATTGTTCCATATGTCATAATAAAAGTTCCAGTTAGTGCAGAGTGGTGTGTTGTTTGTTGTTGGCAGATGGAGATTTGTGTGCTGAAGGGGAGGTTCACCCATGATACCATACAAGCTAAAACCACCGCTGCGCGGAAGTGTGTAACAAGGCTTAAGGAGCAGTATCCCTTGTTATCCAAAAGCTCATCTTTCACAATTGCAAAATTACCTGCTAAACAAAATTTTTGTGCCAGTTTCACTCATCACTATTAGCACAGAAATCCAGTCCATCGAAGAGCACTCTGACACACGTCCACCCATTCTTATCACACCATGCCAGTTTGGAAACAGCCACCTGTAGATCTTTGGATCAAGAATGAAAGTCGGGGAGAACTTGCGAATGTCACTACCAGAGTAAGAACTGTGCAGCAGTAGCGTAGCCCATGTCTTCTGATGACTTTACTGTTTCTGCCATTGTTAAATGAGAGCTGGGTTCGGTCAATCCTCTCATCTTAGCACCCAGTCAACCCAATTTGGAGTCCCAGGCAGCCAACCAGAGACAGTACGCTAGTCCACCTTGGACCATCCCAACTCATTGATTCAGACTTTAATGTAAGCAAATAATAAAAATCATTTCAAGACAGGTACTGTGCCTTTTTAAGGTTTCCTTAATGTCAGCCATTGGGGCAGTTGGTGCCTGTTTTTGTGCAGGTTTTCAGAGACTGAGCTCAAGAACACATTGCATTTTATTAATTCTTCAACACCTACAATTCTTTTATACCCAAGCTCAACATATTTACAACATGGCTCACTGAAAACACATGTCAGGGATAAATTCTCTACTTGCCAGCCTTTCAGGTATAAAGCTTTTCACATGGCCTGACAAGTGGAGCTTTTTCTTCTCTGACATGATGCCTACATAAGAATAAAATATCAGGGAGGAAGAAAAGAAAAGTTTGGGGTGCAGGGAATGACATATTTTCTTCATGCAATCTTAAACTGTCCACAAGACAAACAGATTCACATAAAGGCCTGGCTGAATGTTGGTGCAGGATCCATCTTGGAGTTTGCTCTTCGTGCTGTGTGCTGATGTTGTGACCAGCCACTTAGGTAAGTAAGGTGGGCCAATATTACCCTACCCGCCCAACCCACCACCCCCCACCCCCCACCCCGATGTTACTGTCCTCCCCTGGGGCTGTGAATGGCACAGTGTGGTCAGCTGTTTGGTATCTCCGTTTACTCCACTCCTTTCATAAATTCGAGAAACTCTGCAAAACAGACCGAGACAGAGAAGGAAGAGTTATAAGGCAGGTTTTTCATTGAAAGGATGTGCAAACTTTTTTCTTTTAAAATCAAAATTGTCTCAAGGAGTTGTCATCAATATAAGTTTCTAGGGTCTTCACGTACTACCAGCAGTAGAGAGTACAGTGAAATCCCTACTTGCATGCGCTAATCCACACTCCCCGGCGCTACACTCTTAAAAACAAAGGTGCATTTACTGTTTGAAAAGTAATAAATCCTGATTTCGTACTCATAACTGATTCTTGTTTGGTAGAACATTATTTCAGAGCGATGACATAGGCCAGGGGTCCTCAATTGACGGTCCTGGAGGGCTGCAGTGGCCTAATATGAAGAAGTTATTGATCAAGTAACACTTCTGTTTCACTTTAGTTATTTCACTCGTTAAGGTTGTAAACCGTTATTGCTTATTTTACTCTTAAACAGTGTATTCTCGGTTTTTAATTGCTCCTTATTAGCAATAAGATGCAAATAACAAAGGAAAGCAGCAGTTCTCCGTTTAGCTTGTTACCATTTACACATGTGTTATCGTACACTACAGTATTTGGTTTAATTAAATACTTGGAAGGAAAATGAAGAGAAAAAAGTGAAGGACTGAGAATTACTCCTCTGTTTTAGAATTCAGATCATGTGAATGATATCCTTAGAGAGGGGAAGAAAATCCAGGATATGAGAATAACCTGACATGGCAGAGTTAAAGCACTAACAAGCCATGAAATTAAATTATTGGCAAGAATTGCTTTCTAGTTAAGCAACTGGGTTGGAACACAGTCCTGCAGCCATTGGTGGCTCTCCAGGACTGGGATTGAGGATCCCTGCCATAAGGGACCTGTTTTTGTGTCCCAAAAGACCCATCCACATGAAGGTTCCAGAAGGAACCCTTTATTTATTTAGATCCATTACTGGCTCCATACAGTAAATAACCATGAGTAGATGGTAACAGACCTGGAAACTACCAACGGGTCATGATTATAAAATGACTCTCGCTCTTGCTGCATGCATGTGTAACACCGGCTTAGTTCAGGATTTCTTAATCTATTGGTATCCTACAAGTAATCTTCTTAGCATTACATCCATCCATCCATTATCCAACCCGCTATATCCTATATACAGGGTCACAGGGGTCTGCTGGAGCCAATCCCAGCCAACACAGGGCGCAAGGCAGGAAACAAACCCCGGGCAGGGTGCCAGCCCACCGCAGGGCACACCCACACACCAAGCACACACTAGGGACAATTTAGAATCACCAATTCACCTAACCTGAACGTCTTTGGACTGTGGGGGTGAAACCGGAGTACCCGGAAGAAACCCACGCAGACACAGGGAGAACATGCAAACTCCATGCAGCGAGGACCCGGGAAGCGAACCCGGGTCTCCTAACTGCGAGGTAGCAGCGCTGCCCACTGTGCCACCGTGCCCTTAGCATTACATTTCTTTCTCAAAAAACAATATTACAATTTTTGGGTTGAAAATTACATTTTTATTAAATCTCGTCTCTCTACTGTAAAACGTGTAAAACAATAAAAGTACAAAGTCAGAAGTGTAGAAAGTATAGTAATGATACTAATAATAATAATATGAGCTGCACATGTGCGATTGAGACAAGCGTCACTTTAAGATTCACCAGAATCCCTTTTGGTTTCACTGACCGTTTTAGTTTCACTACCTGAAGGCAGAGTCACTTTGTCATCACTGCTGATGAGAGGCGTTTCTTTTGAGACGCCATTATGAGGATAGGAAAAGATGCGTCTACACCATTTTCAAGGTAACGCTAAGGCCTGATGCTTGTGTAAAACAGGTCTGCACCATTACCCAAGTAAAGCTTGGCACTAACGCTGTTGGCACTTTTACAGCTCGAGTAAACCTCAGGTCTTGTGCGAGTGACAATTACGCTTTTAGCATTGTTTTTACAGTGCAAGTGATGCTCAGATCTAACACTAAGAAGGTTAAAAATTACATTTTTTTTTCTACATGTTAGGAAGTTTTTCAAAGCACAAAGAACCAACTTCATATGCAAAGAACACTTCCCAGAATGAAATGGTGCTTTGTCAAACAATGGGTCTATGCAGAACCACAGAACCCACTAAAGAACCATAAAATGCCATTAAGGAACCAGTATATTTAAAAGTGTATAGGGTGGTCCAGATCTAATTATGCAATTTTCATTACGCTATAACAACGTGCAACGCAGGATGTTAGAGGAATTTGGACCGCCTGCAGTGCATAGGAACATGATCTCCCAACTCAACGAAATGTTTGACCGGACTGGTAGTGCCAATCACTCAAAATTGTATTGTTTTCCTGCATTGCATTAAGAGTTGCACAATTAGATCTGGACCACCCTGTACAATCAGTATGTATAACAGCCTTCTGTCTCCCTTACCTGACATTATAATAATTACATAATCAGATCAAGAAATTGCGGCCCCTATATCAATGAGTCTGTTATTACTACAGTAAAAAGGGGCACAATAGGAAGAGGTATTATTGAGTGTCAATGGCTTACATGGTGAGCAAAAACCTCCAGTAACACCACTCGGCACATGACGTTATAAAGAAAGGCCAGACCAGCTAGAAAGAAACATGAGGAGCAGTGTTGGAGAAAATCTTTAGGACCATTTAGTGTCTTGGTCTCTTGGGCTCTCAAGGTTTCTAACTGTGTTAAATAAGTAAGTTTCCTTGTAAGAGATTCAGCTGTGTTCAGCTTATCCTTGAAAGGATCCTTCACGATTACCAATGTAACAAAGGCGCTGCATGCTGATTTTTGTCTTTCTGCTTTAAAATATGCAGATGCTTCCCTAGGAAGTAGACTCCTACCTTGTGTCTCACCATTAAGAATATATTCCATTATTCATGTTTAATGTACCCTTCTTTACCTTTTTAAGTACATGTCCTTGCCTATAATGTGCATGCTATCACCTATATGCTAAAGATGCTCTGTTATCGCCATAGATATAAATGTTTTGAGCAAAGAATTGATGGAATGAATGCATCTTGTTTGGTTTGTTTCAGACGTGTCTTTGTCAAATAAATTTCCTACTGTAAATACAGTGCATTTGTATTCTATTGAAAAACTGAACTGGGGATCAAGAGGAATTTTCCAATTCATCTAATTGGTGGCTACAACTGAAGACTTACTTGTACTGCACTCTAAAACAGCGTTTCTCAACCTTTTAAGTATTTGCGACCCGAGTTTTCATAACAGTTTTAATCGCGACCCCCCTAACATTTTTTTGAAATGTAGATGCATATTTTATTATACCTACTTAACTTTTATCGACATTTATCTAACTCTATATTTATTGTTCTAGTATCAGAATCTAGTTTAAGTTAATTTGTTTTGGTTTCAACAGATGTTTTTTTCATATTTTTGATTCTTGTTTTCTTTTTTTCACATCTTCACGCCCCCCTTTGTGTTACTACGCATCCCCCTAGGGGGGCCCGCCCCACAGGTTGAGAACCACTGCTCTAAAAAATAAAGGAGCCAGAGTGGTTCTTCAGAGTAATTCTATAGGGGGACCATACTTGGTTCCCAAAAGACCAATCTACATGAAGGTTCCAGGAAAAATGTTTATTTATTTAAATAAGTAGCAAGCTTCACACAAGAAATAACCACGAATAAATGGTAACAGATTTGTAAATTAGCAATGTGTGATGATTTTAAAAGGACTCTTGTTATTTTTAAGAGTGTATACTGTGCCTTTGGTAACACCTGAGATGGCTCAGTGCACCTTCAACCCATTTTTGAATCTTCTTTGCGTTTATTTTACAATGCACACACTCATTTATGGTATATATGGAGTCATCAAGAAAGATCATTGGAATTTGAAATGCTGTCTCTTTAAACACTGAAAAAAAAATCTGTTATCTTTTGAAGAAACAGTGTAAAACATGTCAAAATCCGAATGAGTCACTAATATGGTGTTAAATATGACGTACCAAAAATTCAGAGGAAGGAGCACACTGAAGGGGATAGATCTCTCAACAAGCCCGGAAACCTCTACAAGCCTACCATGACCTGCTGAAATCAATGCCTGAAGTAATGGAAGTCTGGTTAACCCTGTTTAGTTGTTACCATCTCAGACGTGCCAAGATGAGTAAAGTACAGTCGATATTTGTGTGATGGCTTCTGCTAGTTTCACTCACATTATCTAACAATAAGCTGCTAGCACAGGCTCTGGATCCCAGAGACTCTGAATTGGACAGATTGTAATGGTGGTGACCTGACATCAAGGGGAGTGCCTATACACAGCATTTTAAATACCAGAAAATCTCTGTCCCCCAATGCCAGTAAACTTGACATTGCCTTACCGTCATAGTCGATCTTCCCATCATTGTTTTTATCTCCGTCCTTCATCAGCTCTTCTATATCATCCTCTGTAATGGTTTCTCCAGTGGCTTCCAACATTACTTTTAGTTCTTCTAGATCAATGTATCCATCAGCATTTCTGAAATTTAAACAGATTGATAAGACAGGCATTTATAAGGCAAAGATCAAGCTTAAAGAGTTCCTTTTTAACTTAATGATATATTAAAGTCCTATCTATCTATCTATCTATCTATCTATCTATCTATCTATCTATCTATCTATCTATCTATCTGTCTATCTGTCTGTCTGTCTGTCTGTCTATCTAATATAGTGCCTTTCCTTATCTATCTATCTATCTATCTATCTATTCCTGCTTACTATACTAAAATGAATATCTATCTATCTATCTATCTAATAGAGTGCCTTTCCTATGTATTTAGCTATTTATTACATTGGTTCTCACTCAGCCATGGGGACTCCTTGTGGCTGCAGGTTTTTGTTCCCAGCTTCTACTTTTAGTTTGACTCTTAAATAAGCAAACTGTTATTTCTCAGTTTCTATGGTTTGGGGTCAATGTAGAAATTTTAAAACTACAGTAAGTTTAGAATTTCTTTATTAAAATGTATGAAGCATTCATGTACACTATAGGTTAAAAGTTTTAGAACACCCCCATTTTTCCAGTTTTTGTTAAAATGTAAGCAGTTCCAGTCTAGCAAATAACCTGAAATGGCACAAAGGTAAGCAGTAAACTGTCAGAGGTTTAAAAGAAGTTCAGGTTACCAAACATTAATATAATTTTCAGAGTCTTTTTTTTTTTCAGGGAACAACTTAGTTTTTCTGCAGCAATTAAGGTAAAGGACACCCTGATCTAAACCATTCCTACAGATGTCTCAATTTTTGTTAAATCAGGGCATTCAGAGAAAAATGATGTAGACAAGGGCAGAACGCGTATTGCTATAATAATGATGAAAATAAGGCAATTAACATAAGAGTGTGCCTTTCCTTTAGAGAAATTGCACAGAAACCCATGGTGTCAGCAAGTGCAGCTTTTTACACCATCAAAAGGATCTTGGGTAAATGAAGGAGACTCTGATGGGAACAGGTCTGCAAGACCCACTGCCAGAACAGAATCTGAGGACATGTTTCTGAGAGTCTACAGCTTGCATGAAAGGTGCCTCACAGTGCAGTAATGCCTACGTTAGGCTTCAGAAGGTGCACCAGCACAGTTTGCTCCAACACTGCTTTTATACAGACAGAGGGTTTGTAAGTAATCAACAAACACTGGGACACCTGTAGGAATTGTTTCCATCAACCTTCAAAGCGTGATCAACTTCCATGGCTCCTGATACACTGTTAACCCATTATTTGTTCACTGAAAAAGGTTTAACTCTGAAAATTATATTATTTTCCAGTTTTTGATAATTTTTTAAGCCTGTTTATGGCTTGCATTTGTACTATTTCAGGCTATTTGCTAGACGTAAACTGCTTAAATTTCAATACAAACTGGAAAAGTGGTGGTGTTCCAAAACTTTTGACCAGTAGCATATGTTACATGGGGATAGTGTAATGTTTTTCTTTAAGCTTGGTTTTTAAGATTCTCATTCTGCTTTTCCAGGTGTTCCAGTTATTGAATTCAGGTTAGTGGGTCTGATGCTGAATTAATTGCGGCCTTTAGGTATTCCATATCACTCGCCAGGGTGTCTCCTCTGCTCATTGTTAATCATTATTATTAATAGCATACAATGATGGAAGAAAAAAAAAGGCAAATTAAAAGGAAAACAATGATAGAGAGTTAAGGATTTAAAGCCATAGAGAAAATACAAATATTTCAAAATATCTTATTAAATTGTAAATCTTTTAGGAGGCCCAGGCCCCTCATGGACCCCGTGATCATCAGAGGTGACTGTGTGCAGAGGGTGCAGACCTATAAATACCTGGGAGTGCAGCTGGATGACAAATTGGACTGGACTTCCAATACTGATACTCTGTGTAAGAGAGAACAGAGCCGACTATACTTCCTTAGAAGGCTGGCGTCTTTCAACATCTGCAATAAGATGCTGCAGATGTTCTACCAGATGGTTGTGGCAAGTGCCCTCTTCTACGCGGTGGTGTGCTGGGGAGGCAGCATAAAGAAGAAGGACACCTCACACCTGGACAAACTGGTGAGGAAGGCAGGCTCTATTGTAGGAATGAAGCTGGACAGTTTGACATCTGTGGCAGAACGACGGGCGCTGAGCAGGCTCCTGTCAATCATGGAGAATCCACCGCATCCACTGAACAGTATTCAAAGTTATTGTCTGTTTTTACATTGACTTTTTATTACTCTTTAATTAAATATTGTTTTTTGTATCAGTATACTGCTGCTGGATTATGTAAATTTGGGATTAATAAAGTATCTATCTATCTATCTCACACTGCTGTGCTTTACTGAATACTGAATAAGTTCAGAGAAAGAAGACCAGGTAAATAAGTGAGATGGTTCACTGATTGGGAAAATGGCTGGGGAAAGAGCCTACTGTTGGGTATTTATGTATATTTTTGTGTTTTATTGTTGTTTGTATTAGTTATTAATTATTATTTGCCATATGTTTGTTATTTCTGTTATTTTAGTAATTATGTACTGCCTCTGTGTTGTGGGCGGAGCCCCAAGAGGTGGGCGGGGTCATCCTGTCCTCACTCATTCTGAGCCCTGAGCCTGGCCACAGCTGAGGAAGCTACAACTGGAGAACATTCTTGTGTGAAGAAGTTTTGTGTTCTTGTAAGTATTACCAATTTGTCGATCTTTTGCTCTGGTTTTTGGATATTGTATTTTAGATTTGCAGGCATTTTTGATCTGTTGCCTATTTTTACTCAATTTATTTATTTGACTGAGAACTTTATCCAAGGTGACTTACAACATTTATGATACAAGTGGTTACATTTCTTTTGGTTTTCTAATTGGAGTATAGACAGGTCATGTGACTCACTCATGGCCACATCAGGATTTGAGCCCACATTCACAGGGTTTGAAGTCCAAAGCCTTAAACGCTACACAACATTGTGTAAAGACATGGAGCCATAAATGTGGGGAGCAAATTATAACATTGGAAATTCAAAGTTCTGGTGTAGAGAGCCTCACTGGGGCCAAACTCTGGTAAGCAGCAATGGCTCACTTACTTTTTAGTCTTAAATAGTGATGGATCATCTTATATGTAAACGTCTATGCATAGAAGTGTTTGTGTCTGTCCGGCTCGGAAGCGAGAGGTGGAGTCGTGGTAAGGTTCTCCTCATCTGAGGAAACAGGAAACTCGCTTAGCCGCTAATAACACAAGTGAGGCCAGCACATCGGCAAAACAAAACCTCAAAAGAAAGACAAAGTCGATTACCCATTAATAACACAAGCGATGCGAGCACATCGGCAAAACACTATCCCTCTTACTTTTCCTTCTGCCGCTAATGCACAAGCGAGGCGAGCATGTCAACAAAATGAAATCTCTGAAGAAAGTCGCTTGCTTAGCCGCTAATACAGAAATGAGGTGAGCATGTCAGCAAAACAAATCCTCCTAGGAGAGAGATGCCCAGAGTAGTTCTTTTCAATTACCTGACATCTCTACATTTCAGTTTTTTTTGTGACGATTTCAATAGTTTTTAGGACCCCGGGCTTTTTACAGCAGGGGCTTACACAGCTATAGGGTTATAATGAGCTAGCAAGTGAAACAAAAGATGCTGTCCAGTGGAGCACAGCTAAAATGACACTGCAGATGTACCACACACTTTATGACAAACATCGGTGTAGATTTTTAATTTTCATTGCCAAATATTAGGCACTGTAGACCAGAGATGAGCAAAACAATTCATTTGAAATTAAATTTGCAGCAAAACTCTGCTTTGCTTTGTGTTTTGCTTTCAAAGAGAAGTGTTTTGTTTGTGTCGAGAATTGTTTACATGTATTAATTTTACATTTAGTATTTAAATAAAGATTTCTAGTAAAAAACAGAAGGGTGTATATTGTAATGTTGCAGCTGGAGTTCAAATTCACTTTTTCCTTCTTTTACGTATGTTGATTATGTGCCTCATTCTTTATTTTGGATTTTGTCTATGCATGTAAGCTGCCTTTGCTATGTTCCACGTGTTTTGAGGGTGGTCCCACAAAGGGATGGGGTCACCTGTCAATCACTGAAGGTTCTTGGTGGTTCATTTTAAATGTCCTAGGGAGTTGGTGAGTTTATTTGAGTTTATTGTTCTTCTTCGAATAATTGGATTTCTGGATTTTCAACCTTCTGCTTGTTTTTTTGACCTTCTTTTGGATGCTGCACTGAAACTTTGTTTACTTTGGACTGTCTTGCTGACAACTGCTTTTGCTTTTTGTGCACCTCAGGGCTTTAAAGTGTGACAGAGCATATTTTGTGATAATATATTATTAAGATCTGGTGTTTGCCCTCATTACTAGCCAGGGTTTTACAGTAAATCTCCCTCCATTGGGCATTTCTGGAAGTTTTTCAGACTCTCGGTTCATAACACATATCCTCAGCTAGGATAAGGTAGTGGCTAGATAAGAGAAATGGGGACTGGTTTGACTGTGGCAACTTCATGTGTTTTTCTGTGGATAAAACCCAATAATGTGTGCAATGGTACGCTTAGGTGCATCTTTGTGGGGAAAATATGCAGAATTTTACATTTGTTTTTTTTAAATGCCATGCACTCCTTTGCAGTGATGGGAACGAAAGGCATAAATAGAACTGATTTCACCGGTGTGGTACAGATTGAAACATTACACAGCTGCAGGGAAGAACACGGGTAAACATGAAAATGTGAACAAGACTTTAGGAAGCAATACTGCTTGTTTTCCACCACAAAAAATTACTCCAAATCCCCAAAAACTCTTTTCATAATTGCTAAATTTCCTGTGAAACAATATTAGCATCAGTTTCGTAAAACTGTATGCCTGCTTCGCTCATCACTACAGTAGACTTACTTGTCAAACATTCGGAAGAGTTCTGCAAGTTCCTCTTCTGATTTCCCCTTGCTGTCATCTTTCATGCATCTCACCATCATGACCAAAAATTCATCAAAGTCGACCGTCCCACTGCCTGAAAAAGAAGACAGGAAAATGGAAGACAACTTCTCTACTGTGTCATTACTGTGGATGGAGCAATACGGCCCCAGTGTCAAGGAAATCTGAATTCAGGGCCACAAGTTCATTTATTTCTGCCCATGGTGTCCAGAACGAGGAAGCTCTTAGCTACACAGAAAAAAAAGATGTCCTCTGATCTTCTCAATAATATTATAGAAAAATTATATTAATATTTATTTGCTTCCTATCTCGCATCTCAGAAATGTATAACAAATTCCTTTAATTGATAGGAACGTGTTTTCTAGTAAAGTTACAGCAAGTTCATATCCAAGTGACTCTAATCGATTGTGGTCACATCCACTCACTACAAATACAATCTATCCATCCATTCTTTAAATACAGTTTTGTCACAACTGTGATTGAAATCACACAATCCTCCCTCAAATTAAATTAGCATGCATGATCATCTGCTCATTCGGTAATTCCAGTTTTCTCCATATTTTATATCCAAAAACCCTTTTTTCAAAAATATTATTCTAAAAAACTATCAAAACATTGGTTGGTCAATTTGCTATTCGTCTGTCCAAATATTAACCAGTGCACCCAGTTTTGTCACATCTTTAAACATCAAATACTCCAGTTCACAACTCTCTATTTACATTCATCCAGTCCTTTACCAGATTTAGCTTTTCATGTCGATCTATCCTATTTCATTTCAGGGTCAGAGCCTACTTTGAGAGCACTGGGTGAAAGGTAGGAGCGCATTCTGAAGAAGATGCCAAGTGTGGACTACCAGGGGGAGCACCAGCCACCCAAACAACTGACACGACAAACTCAGATACAAGTGCTGTCAAATAGAAGGCTTTTATTCCGTGGGAAACGTTTTCCAGTCATTTTCCACTATCAATCACAATACAGCCCAGAAATACAGCACACAGCACTTCTTATCTTCCTTTATCTCCATCCTTCCTTCACCTCAACCCCTCCACAGGCAAGTATCGTCCCTCTTCCTCTCAACTCTGGCTCCCTGAGTAGTGGTAGCTGGCTCCTTTTATAGGACACCTGAAAAGACTCCAGGTGCCAGACGAGGTTCTTCTGGTGGCAGAAGTTCTTCTAAATAGGGCTTGGGAAAGGTTCAGATGCCCCTTGGCGGTGGCCACAGGCCCCAGCAGGGTTGAGCCTCCAAGCTCCAAACCTGTGGCCCCACTGTAAGCCAGGGGGGCTACCTTGTAGTGTTCTATGACAAACGTGTTCCAGCCAGATCTGCCACAAAGGCCATTGCAGGACACCCACATGCCCACACTGATGATCTCTCACACTAAATTAATTATCTCATCCTGCATACCTTTCAAATAAGGGAGGAAATCCAGGATACTTGAGGAAAAGTCTACAAAGGTTTTTATCCAAGCAGTCTGAAACTATGAGGCAGCTCTGTTACTCTCTATTTACACCCACCTTAAACATAGGAAAGATTTTATTCAGTCTAAAAATGTATCCAATCACCTGAGCTCCAGCTAATCATTCACCCCAAAATATCTTAATTTGATTTACTTGTCCTTCCACAGATTCCCATTACAAAAACTAGAATGCTAAAGAAAATGGGAGAGGCAACCATAGCTTCCCACTGCTGACATTTGTCTGTTAAACCTCTCAATCCTTCGATTTTTGTCAATCTGACAAGCATCAGCGTGCCCACATCTTACCATCCTCATCTACTTCATCGATCATCTCCTGTAGTTCTTCAGGGGTGGGGTTCTGCCCAAGCATTCTCATGACTTTGCCCAGCTCTTTTGTACTGATGCATCCATCCTCTGCATCTTGAACAAAGATGTCAAACGCCGCTCTGAACTCTGCCATTACAAAATAAAGGGAGAGGGGTAAAGTATGAATTAGAGCCTTGTATTAAGAATTCTCACCGTATATAGAATTGTTAGACTCTGGGCCACATTTTCCCTGTTACTTGACCCCAGAATTGGTTCAGCAGTCATCCATTATCAAGATGAGATGGCCAGTGCTGTTGAACCACACACTATAAACTGACCTTCAGTGAGACTGCTCTTCAAACTACTTTGAGCACTTCTAAAACATTCAGAAACCAGCTTAATCCAGTTTAGGTTTGTGATGGACCACCACTTAAGTTAGATGCGTTGAGTACACTGTAAGCAGCCCTGGAATGGGCAACAATCCACTGCAAAGGTGTATTTGGAATCTCCAATGAACCTAAGATACAGATCACTAGGATGAAGATGGAAAAATGGAACATCTAGAGAAAAAAGCTCATAAAATGTGCAACCTTCACATAGAGGAACAATGGGTGTGTGATTTGAACCTGAGCCGCTGGATCTGTAATGCAACAGCACTCACTGTTGTACCGCTGCCTTCTGGACCTTACACAGCATAATCTATTCTTAAAAAATGGAAGCCAAGTTGCCAAAAGACCATTCTCTGATGTTCAGCTTTGTTCACATGGACACAAGCAGTCAAACAAACCCATAGGAATGCAGGACATTCCTAATGGAAAACACTTTGAGAAGGGAACTGCACAACTCAAGTACTGTACTGCAGATTCTGTGGCATTACACAGCTCTGATATGGCTTAAAAAATACCTCAGGGGATCGATTCTAGTATGGGACTTTAAATGTTGTGAAGCTGTGGAAAGAGTGGAAGAGAAGGATGTGCACTACGCAAAATTACTTTTAATAGTGAGTTATTTGGGAAGTAAGTATTTATTTGAATGTGAAGGCAAATTACAGTGCCTATAAAAAAGTATTCACCTCCTTGGAAGTTTTCACATTTTATTCTTATGCGGCATTGAATCACCGTGAATTTAATTTAGCTTTCTTGACATTTTTATCAGTATGCTGCTGCTGCTGGAGTATGTGAATTTCCCATTGGATTAATAAAGTATCTATCTATCTATCTATCTATCTATCTATCTATCTATCTATCTATCTATCTATCTATCTATCTATCTATCTATCTATCTATCTATCTATCTATCTATCTATCTATCCATCAACAGTAAAAAGACTTGCTAATGTCAAAGTGAAAACAGAGTTCTACAAAGTGGTCTAAATTATCATAAATATAGAACACAAAATAATTGATCACATAAGTATTCACCCCTTTCAAGTCAGTATTCAGTAGAAGCACCTTTAGCAGCCATGACAACCTTGAGCAAGGGTGGGCAACGTCAGTCTTGGAGGGCTGCAGTGTCTGCAGGTTTTCGTTCCAACCCAATTGCTTAATTAGAAAACAATCCTTGTCAGTCTCAGTCCTTATTTCAGTTTATGGCTTGTTAGGCTGCTACATTAAGTTCTTATATCATTGTTTTTTTTTTCCTTTCCAAGGATATCATCCAAATGATCTGAAGCCTAAAATGGATAATTTTCACACTGTCACGTTTTCTTTTTAAGTGTTTGATCAAACCAAATAAATAGTACACGATGAATCCATAAAGGTGTAAATGTAAATAAGTTAGACAGAGAACTGCTGGTTCCTTTGTCGTTTGTATCTTACTGCCAAGTTCTGCAAGTTCTTGCGGGACCCTCACTCATGCGCCAGCCTCTGGTCATGAACCTTAACACCGCTTAGCTAGCGAACGAGAGAACTACTTAGCGGATTTAGATTGGGCTTTTTTCTAGAATTTGCTTGAACATTCTGGTTGATTTTGAGACTTCTGTCATTGTGCTACGAATCACAGATTGCTTGCAGGAGTGATATATTTGTGCTAATCTGAGACAGAGGATGCGGGCCGAGGGGAGGGGGAAGCGTGATGTCAGGAGTAGGGAGCCGGTCAGTGCCCTCCTCGCTGTCCTGTTTCACTTCTTTGGTGGCGGAGCCCCAGGGGACGGCTAATACTTACAAAACTTAGCTGTCATCGTATGCCATGTGGGGAAATTAATTATTAATGATAAAAAATATATGGATTGGCAGCATACTTATTACACATATGCCTTTTTCTGGAATTCTCTAGCATTCATTGTGGATATTATTTGAGTCTTACAAAGGTGGCTCTACAATCAGCGTGTTGTGGGTGGACGTTTAGGGGCCCTTGACGGCAAGGTGTCTTTTCATCAATACCCCTCTCAATGAAATGAGCAAGCGTCATTGTGCTGAAATAACCACTTGATGAAACGCGTGAGTCTCCACATGCCAAAAGCAATGCAGATTAAATGACCATGTGTCCATTGTTAAAAGAATGGTCAACTATTTACTAAGAAGTTAAATCACCCAGAGGCCTGTCAGGCTCTTAATCTTGGCTTGGACTCTTGTATCTATATTTATGAGCTGATATTACTGTTATTTTCTTGGAAACTGGTAAAAGCAAGACAGTTGATATCAATCCTGCCACTGTAATTATACATATCTTAATGAAAATATGGAAATCAGAGAGGACGCTATTTGGTCAAATGCAAATTTTTAATGGCTTTAAGGAATCTATTCCAAGGGCGTAGTCATCATATAGGGTAGTATCATTACCAGTCTTCGCCACCCAGCTTTCCTTGTGCCAACATTAAAATTCCAAAGTGTTGTTTCTGACAACATTCCAGCTACATTTAAGGTACTTACAGCAAAAACTGTCAACTCACCACTTTTCTGTTCTTCTGTAAGCTGCTCAACCTGTAAGAAAGACAGTATGGTTTTAGCTTGATGGACTGTGTGTGCTAATCCAAGGGAAGACAAACTACCAATCAAATGGCATTGCAAATGTAGGTTCTGAAGGGGTCACCCTATCCTGAAAACCCCTGTTCACAGTCAGGCCTTATGAGTGGAGAGTATACTCTCTGATTCAGTCCAAAAAAATGGCTATGGTTATTTTACAATTCAATAAGAAGAGACATAAAGTAATGAGAGTTTGAAAGTGGCACATTTCATTCTCACTGGATTCACTTTAGTTTACAAGCCCCCCTACTGGTGTACATATTTGTTTGTTTACCGAACTTTACAACAATCTTGACGAGAACAGACCGCTCAGCCCAACAAAGCTCGCCAGTCCTTTCCACTTAATTCTCCTAAAATAGCAAGTTGAGTTTTGAAAGTCCTACTGTCCGCCATACTACTTGGTCACTTATTCCAAGTATCTATGGTTCTCTGTGTTAATTCTTCTAATGTTTGTGTGAAATTTACCCTACAGTGGTACAGAGGAAACATAAATACGCATTCGCTATGTAAATATCCCTCCATCCATTATCCAACCCGCTACATCCTAATTACAGGGTCACGGGGGTCTGCTGGAGCCAATCCCAGCCAACACAGGGCATGAGGCAGGAAACAAACCCTGGGCAGGGTGCCAGCCCACCTCAGGGCACACACACACACACACACTAGGGACAATTTAGGATCACCAATGCACCTAACCTGCATGTCTTTGAACTGTGGGAGGAACCTGGAGCACCCGGAAGAAACCCAGGCAGACACGGGGAGAACATGCAAACTCCATGCAGTGAACCCGGCTCTCCTAACTGCAAGGCAGCAGCGCTACCCACTGCGCCACCATGCCGCCCCTCTATGTAAATATACACCCACTATACCTATTTTGAAATATTATTTTCCTAAACATCTAAAGTCTTCATAGAGTTTGTGTTCTCCTTAGTAACTGAATCTTGATTTTGGCTGTGAGGTGTTGAGTTAAGCCAATGTCACATTACTCAACTTTTAGTTGTTGGATGTGTCAGACTTGCTGACTGCGGTGATTGATCTCCTCACCAGACCATGTCAGTTTAACAAATGAAATTCCCTGCCCATGTCATGTTTACCGACCGAGTGCTGATCTTCCCGCCTCATTCCTTCAGCCTGTAATGTGTTGCCAGTGCGCTAGGTAGGATTAACAGATAAGGCGAGTTCAGCTGCTGTCTCGGTCTTAGTGCTTGCCTGTGTGGAGTCTGCTTGTTCTCTCCATTTTCATATCACACCCTCCGACAAGTGCAGGTTAGGCTAGTTGGTGGCTCTAACTGGTCCTGTGTTACTGGGACCTTCAACAGACTGGAGTCATGTCCTGCCCAGGGCTGGTTATTCCCTTGCACCTGATACTGCTGGCCTAGGCTCCACTGCTTCTGAGCGTGCATTAGATCAGCTGGATTTGGGGATAAATACATTTACAGATGCCATAGAAAATGCATTTCAGGCCTGACAGTCACCAGGGAAACTGTCAAAGTGAAACATTTCTGCTTCTCTCTGAACACTCTGCAGAATTCACTAACCAGAAAATGGTCACTCCAGCAATGGGAGATATGGGCTCTTTCTAAACTATTTGCAAGTTACAGAAGCGGAGTCATTTCACGTGCAAAACGTTCATTTTACATGAGGGACTGTCTGAAGTGTTGAAATGTGATCTTGACCATTGGCAATAACACTTGATGTCGGCTGAACCCACAACTTTAAATTACCCCCAGACTCTCAAATCTGATCTTGTATATGCTACCTTCAATCTTGTACTCGAGAAGAGGGTTCGATTGAAAACGTCTTCTTAAAAGTGTAGTAAAACTCTGGGGTCAGCAACATTGATAACTGTCAGGTGCACATTGGGTTAGGGCAAGGGTGGGCAAAGTCATTCCTGGGGGGCCACACTGACCGAATTGCTTAATAAGAAGCACTCATTGCTCAAGTAACACTTCTCTGCTTCATTTAGGATTTTTAACCCTTCTTGCTTATTTTAGTCTTAAATAAGTTATATTCATTGTTTTAACTGCTCTTTAGTGGCAATAAGATGCAAATAACAAAAGGAAGCCAGCAGTTCTCCATTTAGCTTGATACCATTTACACATGTGTTATCGTGCACTATTTGGTTTAATTAAATACTTGGAAGGAAAGTGAAGAGAAAAAAGTGAAGGACTGAGAATTACTCCTCCATTTTAGCCTTCAAATCATTTGGATGATATCCTTAGAAAGGGGAAGAAAATCTAGGATATGAGAATGACTTGACATGGCAGAGTTAAAGCACTAACAAGCCATGAAATTCAGTTATTGGCAAGAATTGCTTTCTAATTAAGCAACTGGGTTAAAACACAAACCTGCAGCCATTGCCGTTTAATACGTGGGGAAAAAAAGTGAAGGACTGAGAATTACTCTTTAGTTTTAGGCTTCAAATCATTTGGATGATATCCTTAGAAAGGAAAAAAAAAATATCTCGAATATGAGAATGACTTGACATGGCCGAGTTAAAGCACTTATAAGCCATGGAGTTAAATTATTGACAAGGATTGTTTTCTAATTACCGTATGTACTCGAGGCTTGATTTTACCGTATAATTTCCAGTAATTTTATAATGTCGGTCGCATAAGTCGAATGTGGAAAACTCACCCTGTTGGTCCACGAGATTATAATATGCTAACGCCCACCTGAGAGAGTAACCACGGAGCACACTGCCTTTTTTATCTATGCTAGTGACCTACATGACCACGCGATAATACCCAAACTATTCCGAAATGACGTTTGCACTGATTTGTGTTTTTTGTATCTCACACCCTCATACTCCTTTATCGTAAGAGCCTCCCTTATCTACGATGGAGCGTTTAATCAGAAGAAAATATCAAGCTGGTTTTAAATTAAGCGTCATTGAAGTGGCGAAAGAAATTGGTAACTGCGCTGCTGCAACAAAATTCGAGAAGATTCGAGAAACTGATGTGAGATTGGAGGAAGGCAAGAAGATGTAAAACAAAAATTAAGTGTTGCATTTTTGAACGGGCGTATAAGTCGGGGTCTGATTTTATGATCGATTTTTCGGGTTTGAAGACCCAACTTATACATGAGTATATATGGTAAGCAACTTGGTTGTAACAAAAACATGCAGTCACTGCAGCCCTCCAGGACTGACTTTGCCCACCCTTGGGTTAGCACCTTCTCAGAAGTGAGTGTGTGCACTGCATTTACACGCATTAAAGAGTGGATGTGAGATGCTGCACCAAACTCCACTTTATAAAGCACCACTGAATGCAGACACACACACACAGATTGGCAAACACTTTCAAAGAAGCGGATGTGTTTTTTTTAAATTTAGTTAAACCAGTCTACAATCCAAAAATACAGGCAGTCAAGCATATAACAAAAGGCAAAATACTGAAACAACGTCCAAATCCAGAAAGGACAATTTCAAAATCAATAGTCCAAACACAAGGGTCAAAAACTGGGATCAAGAGAGAAAATGAAACGTTAAGCAACACTCAAAAATCCAAAAAACTCGTATGTCAGAAAAACATACTAAACCTTTCACGACTTTACAACACAGAATGGCACTCTAGGCAATGTTCTGTCAGCTCACTGGCAGATAAACAGTTTGAGCACAACCAGAAGATACACATAATTAAACAAAAGGGTACGAGAGCAAAAGGAAACAAGTCAACAAGCAAGAGGTCAAAATCGAAAGTAACTCTTCGGAAGGTTTGCACAAGGCTTTCTTGAGAGTTTTGGTTTCCACAGATTGGATAAGGAAAATAACTTTCCACCCATCCTTTCATCACATCGTGCCAATTAATGACAGGTCATGTCCTCAGTGGCCACACCCCTAGAATTTGGGGAAGTGGACCTAACATGAGCATTAGAAAATGGCAGCAATTGGGGATCTAAAATGGCTTCCAGGATGTTGGAAAACATAACATGACATCTAAGTCATTACAAAATTCAAGCAAATAATAAAAGAAACCTCATTAACTCCGAATATAAGTACAAAAATATATTAAGTAATAGCATAAAAAACAGTCATGACAGGCAAAGGGCAGACTACAATATGTGAGGAAAGACCATTTGACCCAGCCTCCCATTTTAGGTCTTCATCGTGTGACTGCTGCAAAATAAAGCAACAGACCTGGTCAGAATCTCCTACATATACTGTAAGCCCATTCGTGAGAATGACAGAAATAAATAAAGCAAACCTGGGATCCGAGGTCGATAAAGAATAGCAGAGAATTAATCGCAAGCAAGAAGGCGAACAAATAACTTGGAGAGTAATGGGCTCAAATCCAAACTTCATTCAACGGACTCCGTTTAATACAGGGAGTGCTGGCAATTAAGGAGTGTAATTTAGAGACACGGGCAATACAGTCGAAATGTGTCAAAGGAAAATTCAGAAGAGTCTGAGGTATTTTTTAGATATTTTCTTACTTCCACTGAACTCAATGATAACATAGTTTGGTATATGGACAGGTCGCTCATACCAAAGAACTACACACTAGGCCTTCTGCAAGATTGAATATGTACCTAAGGCTTACATATTGTAAATCTGCTTAGTCAAAAACTTGAGCTCCTTCTCAGTAGGAATCGGGTTAGGTCTATTACATTAAATTGCCCTCATCTCTTATGTGTGTCACCCAGTATAACCAACCCTCGTCTGAACACTGTAAGTGGATAAAATCGAAGAATGCTTCTCAAAAGAGCTTTCAAAATTGAAATGAATGAATCTGTTATCTTTAAAATGTAGAATATTTTATGATAATGCCTTCATTATTCCCACCCTTGCCTGTCACCTGACTGACATCCCACCCAACCCACAAGGCCCAGCTCAGTAGGAGAAGACCCAGGAGCAAAATTACAACACAATAGGTGGGAGTATAAAGCTGTCTGGAAGATGTCTGGTGTCATACATGCATGTAAGAGCATCACCTTCCGGGCTCAACTGAGGCATGTAACACCACCTTGGGATGAGAGGGACGCTGCTACTAACTGGGCCGTCTCCCTTTTCCTACACATTGCTAAGAAGAAACTGAGTACCATCAGACCTCACTATTTGCTTTGCTCGTTTCTGTTTTCCGACCGTGGCTCTCCAGAGATTTATTTTTCTCCTCTGGCCCATCGTAGGAGTTTTTTGTTTTCCTCTCCTCCATATTAGCTGGTCGAACAATCACATTCAGGAATCAAGAACTTCATTAATTTCCTAAATCAACGGAAACTGCCACGGACTGTTTTGTTTGCTTTTGTATCTTTTCACTAACTTTAATAACATCAAACTGTTTCTGCTCAAAGGGTTGCCATGTACATATAACTAGGTAACATGTACATATATACTGTATATATTTATTTTTTACTAGGGGACCCCCTGCTTGCTTTGCTCGCAAGCCACTTTGCTTCTCTGCCTCTGCACTCCAAGGAGATGCGGTCGCTCCTCCGAAATCCCCTCTTAAATGGTGATACAATGGGAAACAAATAGTTTTTTTTTGACCTCCTCTTTGCTCAATCAGCTGCTGGCTTGCTGTTGCTGCTGCCATGCCGTGTGATCTGCGACCATTTAAAAGCCTGTACAGCAGCTGTCCTACTCTTTGTATTTTAGGCAGTCTCGTCTCGTGGGACGTGAGTTCTTAAAATATTTTTAGTTTATAATTTAAAAACAGAATAAGAATTTGAAAATCTCATGACATCACATTAAAGTTCGATTAAATTCTGAAAGAATGATACTAAACATATATATGTGTAGGTTTTAAAATCAGCTTGATTTAAAGCATAACAAAAAACGTGACATAAAAACATCACATAAAATCGTTGCACTTTTAGACTTAGGATTTTATATATAGAGAGTAGATATATATTAATTAGATCTGGTTGTTCTATTGTGTGCCTTAATGTGTAAATATTTTAATTAGAAAACTTTTTTCTACCCGATCTAAATCCATTAAGTCACGGGTGTCGAACTCCAGTCCTGGAGGGCTACAGTGGCTGCAGGATTTCATTTTAACCATCTTCTTCATTAGTAACCCGTTTTTGCAGCTAATGAACTTCTTTTTGCCTTAATTTAAATTAACTTGACTCGGGTCTCTTAGTTGTCTCTTTTTCTTTAATTAGCAGCCGAACAATAATGAGACACAAAACAAGCAGCCACATGACCAGCTCACCTGTGCCTAACACACAATATCTGAAAATAAAGAAAGGTGAAGGTGGTCTCAGTAATGCTGATTTCTCAGGTCACCAAAACGTTTTGATGGTGGTCTTAGAAAAAACAGAAAATGAACAGTTTTGGAAATGTCTGCTGTGGCAGAGCAAGAGCAGCAACATGCCATGGAATTAAATAATGAGTTTTATTGCAAGAATTGGCTTCTCATTATGAGACTGGTTGGAGTGAAATTGGATGGAGTTTGAAATCCCAGTTTAGCTGGTCATCTGTCAGCTCGTTTCATGTCTCATTTCTGTTTGGCTCTCATTTAATGAAGAAAGGAATAAATTCAGAGGACTGAATCCTTAAAAACAGGGCTATTAAAATGAAGGGAAAAGGAGTTAATTAGCAGTGAAAACTGATTAGGAATAGGGTTAGAATGAACACCTGCAGCCACTGCGGCCCACCAGGACTGGAGTTTGACACCCCTGCATTAAGTAGTTCTCTTGTTCGCTAGCTAAGCAGAGGTAAGGTACACCCCGAAGCTGGTGTGTGAGTGAGGAGGGCCCCAGCCCGCTGCGTCTCTCTCAGATTCGCACAAATAAAGCAGTACTGCAATTGACACTTAGTGCGATGAACAAATACACAAAATCAACTGTAATGTTCAAGCAAATTGTAGGAAAAAACCCGATCTAAATCCGTTAAATAGTTCTCTTTGAAAAGCGGACAGACAGACATTGGATTTTATATATATAGTGAGATTATCATAGTATAAAATAATGATAATATTCCAAGTAGTTTTGTTTTGAACAGTCTTGTGTGCCAACATGTACTCGTTTTGTTTTAGAACTCATTTAATTAAACTGGACAACCTGGTTGGCACCCCAACATTTCTTTATAGACTCAGGCATTCCCTCAGCTGAACACACTGGGGATTCCCCAGAAGACACTGATAACTGTTGCTGTGGATAAAATGGCCTGGACATATAGATGGGAAGTGAGTGAGTGAGTGAATGAATCAGACAGACAGACATTTCATCATTAATTCTTGAGGTGCACTATGTTACAGCCAGGGTTTGTTCCTAGGCTTATGTTTATTTCTTTTTAGTTCCTCATTTGTGTATTTTAGAGTATTATTATATCGTGTGCCTTTTGTAATCATGCATTATTTGTTTTTATTTTTTTATTTATTATTTAGTGTCTGTGTATTGTACTTCTATGTTCTTTTGTATTCTTTGTGCTTTGTGGGTGGAACCCCCCAAGAGGCGGAGCCACCCAGATGTCACTACTAAAGGACCGCCCTCTGGCAGTATATTGCAAGGCTGGAGATTTCTTCAGTGATTCACTGATGTTTGGAGTGGGCTTTTTTTCTTGTGAGTGTTGCTTTTTCTGGATTTTTGGATTATTGTTTCTTTTCTTGGACTTTACTCTTAATTTATGGATTTCAACTCGTTCATCTTTGATAACCTTTGTAGGCAAGTCCACTTGCTTTATTTTGCCTTTTTTTGCCATTTTTTTTTTTTGTTCTCCTTTTGTTTCAAATCACTGGATTTTGAACCTTGATCTTGGTCTTAATCAAGAGCTTATGATGTGATATATGTAACGTATCCCTTAGCCTGCAATTGCTCTGTCCTGGGTATGAGGTTAATCTGCACCCAAACCAACCTGCAGGGAAAAACCTGGGGGTTGGTGGCAGAATAGGCATTCCGGCCACCATAAAAAACCTCCCACTGGTTCCATTCCATCTGAACTAGTGTGGTGCTGAGGTGTCACCCGTTGCATGGCTGCACTCGGGTCCTAATCTGGGATCCTGAGTTGGTTTGTCATGTGGTGGGTGCAGCAATGCACTGTATCAGCGTGTGCTCCTAACCTGTCTTTCTCTCCCCCAAGACTTGAAGGAGCAGGTTACCTCAGCCACGTAATTGGGCTTTGGGTCATTTTCATGACAAGTGGCAGCATAGCCACATGCTATGTCTGAGAAGAAAAAAACAGTCGCACAGGCATGTGGCATGGCTGGCAGGAATAGAATTACGGTGACATGACATCTAGTGAAGCACATTACATAGGCCGACTGATTGTTTTCACTGCAAACAATCAGAATCATCAGCTCCATCAGAACAAGAACATACAGAAAGATGACTGACCTGTATTAAAAAATGTTGGTCCTCATCCATGCCTGAAGCCAACAAGTGTTGGCCATGCTTAGCCAAGAGACTGGAAGCCTCATCTACAGAATTTATCTTTCACACACATCCTCTGTCCATTTTCTGAAACTCTTTTATCCAGTGCAGTGTCTCGGGGAGCAAGATGGTATCCCAGCAGCATCAGTAACAAATTAGCACTAGCTTGCAATGCATATTCTCCCACATACGGTATAACTAATTTAGAGAGGCCAATTAATGTAACGCACACATCACTGGATGTAAAAGAAAATCAGAGTATGAGGTGCAAATCTGTGCAGACACATGCAGAGATCACTCAGGATCTGAGCTTAGGTCAGTGGCTCTGTGCCTTAGTAGGACCTCCTATGTGGCCTTGTGCTCCTCCATGACACACAAATCCTGACAACCTGGCAGCTGAAATGTTATACTGAGTAATGGGGCCCAGAGTTTAGATGCCGTGACACACAGGCTTTGAAGTTCCCTTCCTTTGTAGCTCTGCGGTGGTTGTATGTAATCTTCTGCTCAAGCACAGCCTGGTCTCAGATTTGTATGCAGAAGGTTGTGTTTTGTTTCCTTTTTTGCTTAGCCCATTACATTGAACATTTCATGATGGAGTCTGAGCGATGGGTCCTCTCCCCCCCCCCCACCATCTCTAATTACCCACACCCATGATCATTAGGACTGGAAAAGATAATGTGTCATGCAGAAAAAGACACATACCAAGAGCGCTTTGTGAGATTACATTAAAAGCTCCCTTTGGCAGTCGGAGGACGCATGCAGCGACTGATCTCTAACCGCATGTCTAGGAACAGCTGTGCAGAGGGGCAGCAAGAAAGGGGGACAGCTGATGTTTTGTCTGGCTTCTAGTGCAAACCATCAGGAAACCCGAGAGATGTCATGCGTGAAAGGGAGGAAGAGCCCATAATGGACCTGGTTGGCCTGATTAGTAATCTGATGCTCTTTTGTGTCTCGGCTATTTTTATTTCAAAGTGCTTGAGGGAGAAGCTTAGACAGCCAAGCTTCTCAGACCTCAGTGGGACTAAAAGTGGAATGCAACCTTGAAATGTTTGTTTTGTGTCAGCCAGAAATTGGCCGTCTTGATAGCGCCATCAAAATCCTTCTTCTCCATGGAGCCTGTTATCTGAGAGTTTTTTTTTTTTTTGCAACATGTGCCAAAGATAGTTAACTCAAATGGTTAAGGGCAACTGACTTCCTGTACCCAGTCAAAATGACAGATGGTGATGACTGATCTTCTGGATATTTAATCTAAACTCGCAGTGGAAGGTGGACAGACTCCCTGATCAGGATGGACTTCTGCCTCGCATTCAGCGTTACTAGGACAGGATCTAGTCCTCCAAACTCTGGATTCAGTTAAAGGGGTTATGAGGATTAATGATTGGAAATTAACTATCTGAGGTAACTCCTGGGTTATTTTAATCTATTGTTCTGGTAACAACAAAAATAGATAGATAGAAAAATAGATAATGAAAGGAACTATATAATAGATAGATAGACAGATAGATATGAAAGGCACTATATAATAGATAGATAAATAGACAGATATGAAAGGCACTATATAATAGAGAAATAGACAGATAGATAGATTTCCAAAACTACAGTTACAGTCACAGTCCTGCCTCACAGCTCCACTGACCTGGGTTCAACGTCTTGCCTGTTACTCTCTGTGCTTTTACTGATTTATTCAGTTTAATGTGGTTTTCCTCCATTGACTCAGGGGTGTCATCTTTGAAAAGGACACATCTCCTGCTTTTTTTGGAGAACCATTTCCACTCCCCAATTATTTCTAAATAAATGTCAATCCATTTGAAGCCCCCTCCACCCACCCCTGTGTCCTGTTATGAATTCACTAGCTGTGCTACCAGTATAAAATGGGTTGAAATATAACTAATTGACGTAGACCCCAGTTTGCAGTGCACCATCTATTGGAATTCATTTTGCAAAGCATGTAGTGATTAAAGGCATTGCATTTGTCATTCCAACAGGTGGCACATCACAAACATTTATAGTAATAAAATTTATTGTGTGGCGGATGGCCGGGTCCCATACCCAGCCGAGATGCCCCTTTGACACTGGATCCAGGGGAACACCCATGGGCTACACCCTACGTCCCCCAGAACACTTGGTGGCAGCCCCCCTGGGTTGCATCGGGGCCACTATTGTGGAACATCGGAGCTCATCCCTGTTGGGCTCCGTGGCCACCACCAGGGGGAGCTGCATGGCTTAATGAGCCCATGTGGGCTGTAATGCAGCCACAACGGGAAGTGCAGCCTTAATTAGGTTAATTATCACCTGAAGCACTTTCGGGTGGGCTATAAAAGGAGCCGACACACACCACTCAGGGCGCCAGAGTCGGGAGGAGGACGACGAAGCTGCCTGTGAGGATTGGAGGAAGAATTAGTTGTGTTTTTGTTTGGTGTGGTTTTTGTTTTGTGGGAATGTGCTGTGCCTGTGGAACATGGGGAAGACGTGCCCCACGGGTGAAGAAAATACATTTGTGTCTCCGTTGTCAATCTGTGTCGGGTCGGGCACCTATATAGCGCCTTTCACAATTGCTTCAAATGTTTGTAATGTACCATCAGTTTAAACGACAAATGCAATACATATTTCTCTGTTATTTGATATTTACATTTATTTGCTTGGCAGATGCTTTCATCCAAAGTGACTTACAAAAGAGGTAAACGTAAACCATTAGACTAGGGTCTGTTTGTTCACCAAGTAAATTAGGATAGGTAACTAAAGTTGATTACCACAAGTGAAAAGATTTAATAACTAGTAATTTATAATCATAGATTATAATCGATAAAACAAACAACAAATTAACCAACAATACAAAACGTCACAGAGCAAAGTTGTTTTTATTTTCTATCAGATGGATTTGTAAAAGCAGTGTTAATATTCGCAATGCACTATCGGTTAAAATGGAAAAGGTATGCATTTTAATGCTACAAATATGTGTGATGCGCCATCTGTTGGAAAGTCAGGGATATAGCAACCAGACTGAACAGAGGTACTTATCCTTTTATTAAGGTGGATTTTGGTATCTCTCTCCCTTCTGTAATACATGACATTTCATACGTCAGGGATCCATCTCAGTCATTTGAAGTTATAATGGCCGTCTCGTAGGAATTCCTCCAAACAATTCCAGTATTTCCCTGAAAAGCAATCGTATTGTTTTTTTCTTTGTCTAAGGGTCAGGGTGCAAATGAACACCTTCCATCTGCTAGACATTTCTTTTTAAGCTAGAAGCCAATTCTCATTGAGGTGCAAATAAGACAGAATCAACAGTTAATGTGACGCCATCTTCACCTGTTGGTGTCCATCATAAAGTAACCGTTTCAATATAATCATTTATAAAGGTAACAAAAGTTGTCTTGGGGTCTGGTAATTCCAAAGCTGCTGTTAATTTCACGCAACAAGAATTACTGTCCAAGTAAGCCATGAAAGCCAATCCGCCTGTAAATGAATGACGGTGCATCCTCACTGTATGGCTGAGCAACACAACTTCACGCCAAGGCACAACAAGGAATGAACATGTGCAGCGTGTTCAAATAAGAATACAACTGCCTATCTGACAGACAGGGCCTGCGCCACCGTTATGCCGAATTAGGCATTCTCCTGGGGTGCAGATCATAAGGAGTGTGGGGGACTCAGCTGCCCGGGTTAGCTACCGAACAGTCTGTTGGCGCACTGATAAGCTTGGCCAAGAGCGCAAAATAACTGAGCACTGGCACTGCCGACAGACAATGTTAAAACAGATTGCTAGCCACTGCACCACCATGCCTCTCTATAAATGAGACGCACAACATGAATTGTGTTAATGAACGTGAATCAATGCCCATGGAAAATCTGCTCAGTAAGGACAAGAAATATTTAAAAGTAAATTATATGTATTGCATCATGAGATCCGTGCATAGTTTCATATAAAAACAGCTCCATCCAGTTTCTAATTGCTTTTGCCTTCTCCATTTTAAAGACTGTCCCAGCATTAACCATGGATTGGATGCCAGTCAACGGCAGCGCACTCTCGACTAAATAATTCTGGTGACGGGTTGCTATTACACGGTGAACTGAAATTGACTTGACTCAAAATGTGTGCGTTTTTAGGCTTTGCATATTTTTTTCTGGCACAACTGAAATGAGAATTTGAGCAAAATGACGCCTTTTATTGGCTAACAGTACAGATTACCATATGCGGGCTTTTGAGGCGGCCTAGGCCCCTTCTTCAGGCAAAATGTCGACAGCCTACATATTGTAATTTGTTCTGTTAGCCAATAAAAGGGGTCATTTTGTTTGACTTCTTATTTCATCCATCATGGCTAACACAGTACAACACCCTACTACTACTGGCACAGCTGAAATAAATTCCTTAGGTGTCACAGTTGGACATATAACTTACATGAAACCACATAAATCAATTTCATTGCCTTCATTATCAGCAGTAATAAAACACTGCCATCTCGCAATTACCTTAAGTCCTGGGTATGAGGCGTCACCCGCTGCACTCGGGTCCCAATCCGGGTGGTTCGTCGTGTGGTGGGTGCAGCAATGCGCTGTAACAGCGTATGCTCCCAACCCCTCCTTAGGTTGACTTAACTTAAAATCGTAATGTTCTTACGCTTTAAAAAATGATTTTGGGGAACATTTGCCATTACACAGCAATTTTAAGTTGATTCAGATGAAAATCAGCATGCTTGTAAGGCTGACATATCTGTTTCTAATTAAGCTGATGTTATTTCCATTTCCGTACCATTTTCTAAGCCCACTTATCCTCAGCAGGGTTAGGGGGGGCTATCCCGACAAGCACAATGCAGGAACAAACCCTGGACAGGGCGTCAGCAGCTGACATCAGTTTAATTGGATATCATAATAGCTCGATTCATTTCTCACTGGCATAGAAGCCACATTCACATTAGAACGGCATGTAGCCACATTACCATGTAGTTCGGTTCCCCCCAAATCGACATTTTCAAAAACTGACATTTTCAAAAACTAAAAAAAAAAGGCTTGTGTGGAGTTAGTTCTACTTTTGGGGATATTTGTGAAGTTATGTTATTTTCTAACCTGCTTGCAGGGGCACAGAAACTTATTCCATTTAAGCATAGGGTGCGTGGCAGGAACAAACTCTCTGTCAGTCCATCGCAGGGTCGAACACAAAACACCCACCCATCACCAAACACACACTAGAGCCAATTTTTCATCTTCTTGGAGCACCCGGAGTAAACCCATGCGGACATAGGAAGAGCATACAAACGCCACACAGGGAGGTTTGGGACACGAACACTGGTCTCCATACTGCCGTGCTGCCACGGCGCCTCCCTAGTTGTGAGGCTTTTCAGTTACTTTCCTTGGTAAAGTACCTCATCTGCATAGATTTGCATTAAGGCACCGCCCTTTTTTGTAAAGACATTGCAAAGAGAGTTCTGGGGATCTTCGTTCATTTATTTATATGGTGTCAGGGAAAGAAAAAGTCTGTGTACATAACACTACCTAAGATCTGTGCGGTTGTGAAAACGGCTTCAGGCTCAAGTGTCTGCAATAATCTGCCAAGCAAACCGCACGCCAGCATGTGACTCTTCCCCGTGTCAACACAGGAGCTTTCCTTAATTATAAGTTTAATTAGACTCAGTGGAATTGAGTGTCTACCTATCTGGGCTTTTCAAAAATGGCTTTGGGGAGTGCTGCTATAGAGAAAGGCTGCTGACGAAAAGAAAATCAGAGTTACATAATTGTGACACAGTAGATCTCCACGTTTGGTATAGATTACTCAGTTTTATTAAGTAGATCCACCAGCTTGTTATATTTTATAAACTTGGGTTGGCAATGTTAGATTTACGCATTTGTTTGACATTCGAACTACACTCGTAAAAATAAAGGTGCCAGAGCAGCTCTTCAGAGCAATGCCATAGGAATCCATTTTTGGTTTTGATAAGAACCGTCCATGTGAAGTTTTCAGAAAGAATCTTATCTGGAAAAAATTTCATGAACAGATGATAACCGATTTGTATAATCCTGATTTTAAAGGACTTTGGCAGCATTTAATAAAACAAGTTAACTCAACTTTTCTTTATCCCTCAGTATCATGCGAGGTTGCCTGCTATACATTAAAGATTTTTGGTTTTGTCCACATATTAGGAACTTTTTCAAAGCTCAAAGAACTAATTTCATATGCCTTCCCAGAATGAGGTGGTTCTCTGTCAGACAATGATTCTGTGTGGAACCACACAACCCATATAAGTGCCATTACAGAACTAATATTTTACTTAATTTAATTAAATGGAAATATGTGTCATGATTGCAGTATATGAAGTAGTTCCAACAGCTTATTACATTTAATACATTCTTGATGTAATGACAAAAGTTGGCAATGGTAGATGTGCACATTTGTTTTATATTAGAACTACTTATTTCAAATTAAATTGAAATATGTGGGCAGCACAGTAGGGATCTGTAGTGCTGCTGCCTCACAGAAAGGAGACCAGGGAAGCCATCTGGTTTTTCCCTGAATGGAGTTTGAATGTTCTCCACATGTTCACATGGGTTAGGTTCGATTTCCACCCACAGTCCAAAGACATGCAGTGTGTGCCTCAACAGTTAAATTGTTCCAATACTGTATAACCTATAGATGCTTCTGGGGGTGGGGGTGGGATGAAAGTCTGAAAAGGAAATGAACATGTGCAGAAAATAAATAAACGTGTATCATAACGTTTGGACTGGTTTGCTCCAGTTTCCAGCCACAGTCCAAAGACATGCAGGTATTGGCGGCGCTACATCGGCCCTGCAGTGTCTGCGTTGACCCCGCCGTTCCCAGTGATTATTCCTGTCTTGCACCCGAGGTTTACTGCGGTAGACTCCAGCGACCCAGCTTGGGATAAATGGGGTTTACAAAATGGATGGATGTATATATATATATGACAAATGTTTTAAGTGTGTTTTACAAGATTTTTGTTGGTTTGTTTGAGTGTACCTTCAATCCGCCCAGCCCACACTTGAGTGTCACGTCCTCTTGTATCCTGGTTTTTGGGATATGAGAGGCAGAACATGCGAATAACAGACCAGCTCCACCTGGAGAATACTGTAATCCGAAAGTGCATGGCCTCGGAGCTGTAACTAAATATGCAACAAACGTTTAATGCGTTAGCGATGTCAGTTTAAACCGTAATACTCGTTAGATTAGCTAACAGTTAAATTGTTCCATTATAATAATGGCTGGAAAAGCGATGAATAAAACCAGAAAATAAAAAAACGTGTATCGCAAAGTTTTGGACTGGGTCCTAAAAGAATGCTGCAGAAAAGGAATAAGAACCGAGACTTCCATTATCATCGGACCCGTTACATCTCGGGAAGGAAGCTGATCTCACTCGGCTAAAATCGCTGCCATTTACTACACGACTTACTGAGCCAGAAAGTAGCTTTGATGCAACAATCCAGTGAGTTTGTATAAGAAATGTGTCATTGTTATCTCACTACCTCCGTCGTCAGTTTTTACACACATCCTTCTGGATTCCCCAGTTTAAAAAAAAAACAGAACTGGCACAGGCATGCCATCTGTAGGCGCCGTCGCAAATGCTCGCTTAAACGTTACAAACGCAGTTTCCGCACAGGGAGGGAGTGATCTTATGACGGAAATCATCTAGAGCACGAATTTTAATTAATGTATGAAAAGAAAAGTGCTGTTTTTGCTTCTCTCCCCATCTCTCTCTCTCTCTCTCTCTCTCTCTGTGAAACTGTCAACCTCGTGCTGCTAAGTGAATTCAAAAGACGCGTGGCAGGCAGGATGCGCCGGTCCCCCATTTTCACTTACCGCTGCTTTGTAAATGTCATCCATGGCAGGACTTTCTTTTCTCTCCCAGGTGCAGTGTGTAAAATAAAGAAGAGGGAGAATGGAGAATCACCCCCCTCAAATCTCGGCTTTATATCGGCCCCATCCATCCTCGTTTTGTCACTCACCCACCCTTCTCAGATCACAGGCACCCATTTCAGATAAGAATGCCAGGGCTGTCAGACTGCATACTTGAGATTGGAATGAACAGAATGGGCAGCCACGCTTGTCCCTTTCCCCTAATCGCGGGTTGAATGAACAATAGGCGCACTCAACATTCCAGCGCGCGCATCGCATGGAGGATGAGAGAGCTGCGCGAAACAAAACCCTCTGCAGGGAATAGGAGCCTCCAGTGCGGAGCGGGATGACTTTTTGGATCAAACCTGTTCATCTTCGGGCAGATGAAGGCTCCTCATTGAAGCAGCCGGTCATCGAAATGAGAATGCACAGTGAAAAAAGAACTAGATTAAGCAAATATAATATTTAATTTTATGTCAACAGGTTCTAAGTGATTTGTAAAAAAAAATAAATAAATAAACTGCTGCAATTTTACAGATAAGCATACAGGGGTGGGCAAAACTAGGTTTACAGTTGTTCGTATGGAAAAAAGCCATGCAGGTTAATAGCTTTATTAATTCGATAGCTTTATTAACTTTATTATTTCAAAAGAATGGCACGGCGCCCATAGGTACAATCTCGTAAGTGATCGAATTGCCGGCCTTGATTATTTACGTATTCTTGGTAGTCTACTTGCTATAAGGACACGAAATAGTAATAAGAAGAATAAGAAAAAAAGTTTAAAAAAATACAATAATAAATAAATAAAAATACAAGAATAAACTCTGTGTTTCGCATATTCACAACTGTAAACCTATTTTGCCCACCCCTGCATATTTGTCTTTGTAGCTAGAAAAATGCTTTGATTTATTCAAACCTAAGAGCCACTGCTACTTGTAATTCACTGAATAGGGAAGGTTCAACCACATAAACCCATCCATTAAATATTAGATTTAAAAAAATGATTTGTTTCCAATCCTGTTTTTTTTTTGTAAAAACTGATCTATTTGTATGGAATGATTACAATAAAATCAATAAAATTTACAAAAAAAAAAAAAGATTTTAAAAAATGCTCATTGGTTGCGCATAATTTACTGCATTTGCAGTCGGAGCTCCGTTTATTTCCGGTAGACCTGCTCTGCTAATAAGTTCTCAGTGCATACACAAAAAGACCTCGTGCGCACAAGAAGTAAGTTTTTTTTTGCTTATGTCCCCTTAAGTTTCTTTTATTATTGTTATTATGCTTAACGTACTGTAACGAGCACCTAGAAGGAAAGACCGAGACACACACCGAATTGAAGTTAAGCCCAATAACGGGCGCGTTTATTCCACAACCAATAATTTACAGCAGTCTTCTAGCAGACTCAAACTCGCAAACGCCCCGTAAAAATAGAAAGGTTATTCCACTTTCGCAGTGTTCCCGATCGTCGTCCAGCGTCTCTTATCACGTCCTTTTTCCCCCCAGTTACCCCCGTTATTATTTGCAAAACTATATTTATAATGCTATGGGAGCATCCACTTGCCTTCTCGAGCTTTCTCGGACGAGAAAGTTCCAGGGGCTCCTCGAACGCAGAGCGCGGCACATCTGTGAATACCCGGCTGTCAATCACCTGTCCAGACCCCGCCCATCTCTAGAGTGACAAAGCTGGCTATTACAATACTTAATCAATCTGTGCTGAAACAACGTAATATTTTGTATGCAAAGTGAATAAATTGCTTTAATGGTCTGGTAAATTAATTATATTATGTAAAACCAATATGACACACGCTTTTCTAAAAATGCACATTAGCAAGTTATTTAGCTAAACCTATTTAATTAGACTATTAGAATTGATAAAGATCAAAGGAATTGGGAGAGCTGATTAGTCAGTTAGCACAAGGTCTAGGAAATGAGAACATTACATTCATCTGTCTGTCTATTTTCACCTTGATATACGATCTGTTCTCATAAAATAGTATTTGGCTAATTGTCACTGTCCATACACTTCTAAATATTGTAAAGTGCTTCTTGGTTCAAGGTGTAGGATGTTTGTATGTCAGGTGAACTGGCCTCTCTAAAATAGCCCAGTGTGACTGACAAAAGGAATGCAGACAAGTATGTCCTATGTAGATGCCGTAGCGGAAGGACAGGCATCCCGAATGGAGTATAAAACCTAACAAACCTGAGAACTGATGGAGCTAATGGATGGAAGTACATCCCAGTCAGGGAGAGGCCATAATGAAGGGACTGGGGGAATCTGGATACTGGGGGGCAGTATTCCTCTGGCGTTCTCTCATTATGGACACTTGCAGGGTTGCCTGGGACACGTAGTTTGGAAGGTGTTTTGGGTGCAACCAGGGGGCACTGCCAGGGAAAAACCTTTCTGTTTTATAGAACTTCTGCCTGACCTGGAAGTGTTTCCATCATGTTACACCAGAATTGTTCTCCGGCTCTCGATATAAGAAGCAGCTCCACCTAGGAAGGCAGTCAGAGTCAGGAGGTAGTAGATGAGGCTTATTGGGTAGAGAGTGGAAAAAGGGGATTGTAACTATGCTGCTGATTGTACAGTTCAAGATACGCCTGTGCAAGGTTTTCTGTTTATTAAAAGGTCTTTTGAACCTGGGACTTGTGCCTACGTTGTTGTGCCTGCTAGTGGACACACCTCTTATGAACTGACACAAAAACTTTATACTATATAGTGCTTAAAATTAGTGTCAAGACCTTTTGCAACTGAAGGCCAGCTGTCTCCGTTTTATTTCATAGATTAAGAATGATATTGTCTCTTTGTCAGTTTGTGAGCTGAACCAATGTTACCACAAAGTCACCTTTAGTACAGAATCCAACAAGTTAGCAATGTCCATAGTCCTCAAAAAATTAATTTCAGGAGTACAGCAGTGCCCTCTTGTGGTTTACAGCAAGTCAAGACAACATTTATATTTCATGTTCTGCTTCAACCATCCTTCATCAGATCTTGCTTTTTTTTTGGTCAAATTGAGCTATATCCTTTTAAAGCAGTTTCAGACTCAAGTCTGAAATCATCTCAAGATGGATTTCTAGGCCATCATGGCAAACACTGAAGCAATTTATAGAATCCCATTAACCTAACATGTCCATCTTTAGCATGCTGAAGGAACATGAAGACAATGTACTTGCAATGACTGTGACTAAGGCACCAAACTGAGCCCATGTCCTTGGGCTTGAAAAGCAGCAGAGCTAACCACTGTGCCACTGTACATCCCATATCTTCCACTGACTTCCATTTCATACAGTATGCAAATCTTCAAATGCATCTGAGATTTATCTACAGTGTTGGGCAAAATATATTTTTAATGCTGTTGGAAAAATGTGCTTTTTACAGTGTGCTAAATATGACCTGTAATATTTAATGTGTGTGTTTTATTTTAGAATTATTTAGATAATGACTCTTAAGCTGTGGGCTCAGAGCTCATGTGGGAAATGTTCTGTAACGGAAATAGCAGGCAGGTACAAATGAGCTCATAAGATCATTAATATTCATATGGAAATTTTCCAAGAGTGTCAGATTTGGGATTAGATAAAATTCTGGGGTGTATGCAAAATAGAAATAGCCAGGAGTTCTGGGAATTTAAGTATAACCTTCTTAAAAGAGTGTAATGGTTTATCAAAACTCACATGTTTAAGCTTAGAAAAAGTGACCAGCGTTTGTACTCTTGCAAGAATGTGTGAATTCGAGGTTTAGGATTTTAGAATGAAAATATTTCAAAAGTAACTTAATTAACAATCAACCAGACCATGGGATCTTGTCCCAGTTTTTTGACTGATGCTGCATCAGGTGGCCAGCATGACACTATAAATTCAAAGGAAGAGAAAGAAACAGCTGGCAAAGAGAAGACCACTTTGGCACCTACAGGCCGCTCCTCCGTTCCCAATCATCCCACCTGGCAACCAAAGCTACGAAGCTTGCCGTGTGACCCTGATCTGAATTGTTCAGGCTGTGTGTTTTCATATCTAACACTTACACCTGCTTTCTCCTGTGATTGAGATAGTTTGGGTATTTCTTTGCTGCAGTTTTCCTGTTTACTGACATTTAGCAATGAGCAACGATTGCTAACGATATAATCTGTGTCCATTTAGGTTACGTAATGTCAGGGGCAGAGATTAGCCCTTGGCTTCTGTTAGGTTGTGCAGCTCTTTCAAAGGTGGCCATCAGGATACAAAAGTCTGACAGGAGTAGAGGTTCCTGCCTTTCCCAGGGGGCAATGTGAAGATGGATCAACATGGAAGTGAATCCTTGGCCAGTAGAGCAACGTCAAGCCTTGGGCAAGTTAAGATAGTGAGCCTCCATTTTTTTTTCCATTTTTGGCGTGATGATCTTTCGGTTTCTTTGGCCAGTAGCCCATTTTTCACCAGCATCCTGGTTCCCCAGTACTGGCCGCATCGGCTGCCCCGGATGCGGTAGCATTAAACGAAGAATTTGATTCGGAACTGACCATTGGTTTTGTGCCTGTTTTCCCTGGTTTCCCGGTTCTGGTCACTTCGGCAGGGCGACCACCTTCCTCCTTTTTCAGCCGGGCTTAGGACTGTCCTTGGCGGAGCTGGCACCCACAGCAGCGTATGGGCTTAGGAGCCGATCCAGACCCAACGTCAGCTAGGGATCAAAGAAGAAGAAGAAGAAGTGAGCCTCAGCCAATGTTGAGATAATCTTGCTTTGTATTTGAGCTTATCTGTGCTGAGTGAACGTTGAATAGGTAAGAAGTGCAGTACGTACTTGCAAAGCAAGGCTAACGGTTCAGGCATTTCCAGTATTAGCTTGTCCACCAATACAAAAATAACTGGTTAAAATGGCTTTCCTGGTCACATTTACACCACAGCACAATATTATGGATCGGCCTTATTTCTGGATATCATAAAATTACTTCTGCTACAGATGACCTGATTTATTTCATACCATACCATTCTCAAGCTTACTCGATTCGACTAAGAGTCATAGGGAACTGTCAGTGCCTATCTCAGTGTTAGGACCTGGCTGTCATAACATTTAAAATGAGACTGATACTCTTACGGCAGGTATGTTCAGTAATATAGCTGAGTAAAGGCAATAGAAAGAGGGTCCATCCATCCATCTATCCATTATCCAATCCGCTATATCCTAACTACAGGGTCACGGGGGTCTGCTGGAGCCAATCCCAGCCAACACAGGGCGTGAGGCAGCAAACAAACCCCCGGGCAGGGTGCCAGCCCACCGCAGAGAAAGAGGGTCCTTCCTCTTATGTGGATTACTTCTACAGTAATACAGACCAAGTTAAGAAGCAGCCTACCAGAACACATTACGGCAAACCCATACAGCATTTCAAATGATACTTACTTCCTTATAATCCATTCAATGCAGTTATGGGTCACGTCGTTGATTAAGACCCCTCTTCCTCAGTGTGGAAGAATAATTTTAGGGTAACATAAGTTCTATCGTAAAAATAGCATAAAGGGTTAATAAATGTCAGAATACTTTGCAGACATATCAGGAGGCCAGAGTCAAGAGATGATTAAGAAATCAGCAGATGTCCTGTAAAGAACCAGAATGGACAATTGTTATATGGACAGAAACTGCAAGGGTGGTGGCTCAGCTGTAAGGTATAAGAAGACCCAGAATATAATCATGGAAGTGTGTGTGTGTCTGTCTATCCGGCCCAGAAGCGCGGGGCTACAGCATGAAGCTTAAAGAAAGCGACTCTGTCGCCAAAGTGAAACCAATGCTGCTAATACGCGAGCGAGGTGAGCACATCAGCAAAACAAAACCTCAGAGGAGAGAAAATCTCGCTTAGCTGCTGATAGACAACGGAGGTGAGCATGTCGGCAAAATGTTAATCAATGAGGAGCCGCTAATACACAACCGATGCGATTGATTGATTGAAGTGCCAGAATCTATTGTTTCTAGAAGCCTGAGCTTTATGCATCACGGGCTTACACAGCTAGTACAATATAATAGATATTTTTTTTACTGTATATGAGTCATTTGGGTGTAAACCAACGAACCAACCAGAGTAAATGTTTGCATTGATTGACACTTTATGTACATTCAATAGTTTGTAAAATAAACCTCTGTTCTTTGTTTCTGTAATCATTCTGCCCATGTTGTAATAGACTGTTTTTGAAGAATTATCCCTCCAAGGCATTTTGCCATGGAATAATAAGAAGATCCAATGAACAGCTTTCCTCCTGCCTGATAACTGATTTGTCCTGTTAGAGGATGATTCTTTCTTTAATAAGTTGTTAAATTTCTATCACATCAGTTCCTCAGTTTTGCTGGACGAACAACTATAGGAAAACTTCTACTGGTTCTAAACCTCCTCCATTTCACAGTTGTTGAGGTCACTCACTGTGCTCCTGGGAGCACTCAAAGCCTTTGAGATGGTTTCATACACTTGTCCTGATCAATGCCTCACCACAGTTTGATCACAGAGATCTACAGGGATGTCTTTGGACTTTTTTTTCCCTGACATGCAGTGTGATTTGGGTGACCTTCTAAATGATATCCAGTCAATTTAGTTTCCCTCACATGCACTCCAGTCAAGTTCTAGATACATCTTAAGGGTGGTTAAAGCAAATTGACCACATTTTGGAGAGCCACGAGCTTACATAAATGAGAGATTTCATTTTCTGAATTGTCATAATTTGCATGTCTTTATCACAAGAAGGAAATCCACACAACCACAGGGAGAACCTGCAAACTCAGGAGTCTGGGCCTGCAAAGCAATGGAGCTAATCTCCTCATGAGTCCTCATTCCACCCTGATTAAAAAACAGCGATATCTCAGACACATTTGAAGACCCAAGTAATTTAGTTCAACATGTCCCAAAATAAATTCTTTCACATTTGTATGGTGTCTTACTATCAGCTTAAGTGAAAATGCTTTACTTCTAAAATGGGTCAGTTTTAGCATATTTTGAAATTAACTGAGAGAACACGAAAAGTCAGGAGAGTTTGTAAAATAGGTGATGGAAGAAGATGAAGAAAAGTTCCAAATTACACTTTAGCCTGAGAGGAACTTGTGCAGATAAAGACATTTTGATATTTAGCTTGACTCCTATGATAAAACAGAAGGAGCGAAGGTAAGATCTAATTTTGACAGGAGAAGACAGCAGTGATCCATAGCATCTAAGAACAACAATACTGTCAATCTTGACAAAAACTCAACCGCATGACTTTGTGGTTTGTTTCAGATTTTAATCACACTTTGCTTTCAGATGTGATAATACGATTCCTCCTTGAATGTCAGAAGTTGGGATATACAAGTGAATTGGGTACTTTGCTCTCCAAACAAAGACAAAGAGCTGGATAGTGAGAAGGAGGATGTTATGATCAGTAGTGTTTAGAATTTTTGTTTGGCAATGTTGAATGTTTGTTGTATTTTTTAGTGATGCCATCTTGTGTTCTATGGATGTTGCCATTTCAGAACATTTGCACCAGTCTCTCATATATATATATTATTGTTGTTATTATTATTATTATTACCCAAATCTCCCTGATATGAACAAAGCTTGTGATGTCATTAGAGCAAAGGATGGTACAAAAGTCGGCCCATGCATTTCCAGGGTACCTGAACTTACTAAAACCTGCTTTAGCAATGGGGCGGCACGGTGGCGCAGTGGGTAGCGCTGCTACCTCACAGTTAGGAGACCTGGGTTTGCTTCCTGGGTCCTCCCTGTATGGAGTTTGCATGTTCTCCCCGTGTCTGCGTGGGTTTCCTCCGGGTACTCCCACAGTCCAAAGACATGCAAGTTAGGTGCATTGGCGATTCTAAATTGTCCTTAGTGTGTGCTTGGTGTGTGTGTGTGTGCGTGCACCCTGCCCGGGGTTTGTTTCCTGCCTTACATCCTGTGTTGGCTGGGACTGGCTCCAGCAGATCCCCGTGACCCTGTAGTTAGGATATAGCGGGTTGGATAATGGTTGGTTGGTTGCTTTAGCAATTTCTTAAAAAGACTTTTTCTTTTTCACTTCCTAGTTAATGAATTTTATTTCTGATGAAAGCTTGACTCACAGTTTTCACCTCAGCTTGTTTTCTGACTCCTATGTATCTCTCAGTTTTCATTTCATTTTCTGTCTTTTCTGAATCAGTGCAAAGTAGTGCTTTGTAGGTGGGGTAGCCAACAGAGCTTTTATAGTTTGTCCCAGTGGGGCACTTTCTTTATTTAATTATTTTGATCTTTACTCTAGTTTCATTTATATAAACTCCAAAACAACTTAGTCAAACGTCCACAGAGTCACACGGGCACCAGCAGCTTGTACCTGATGTGTGTGAACCTCTGTCACACCAGTTCACTCCTCCTACTGCTTAAAATTAGAACTGGTAAGTTATATGATCTTTGCATTTTGGATAATTAAAAATACCATATTTGAAACTAGGACACTTCCACAACGTAGGTTGTTCCAAATTATACATTTGACACATATAAATAAAAGACCTGTGTGTGTATGGAACAGTCCGCTCTGCTCAAGCTCAACCACAGCCACTAGATGGCGCATGCATGCACTTTTAAATGTTTTTGGCGCTTGCATGCACTTCACTTGTCATTTGACCCAACTCAACTTTGTGATACATGCACATTGTATGTTCACAAAATGAGCTAACATACATCAACTTGATTTTTGTCCCTAAGACTACACACAGCTAGTATATTTATAAAATAAAATGTCTGTCTGTCTGCCCTCCTGCATATTGTATACTCCCTATACAATTCTCCACCTAATCAGGACCAAATTTTACATAGTTACTTTCTAGGATCATACAGACAGACAAGATACTACTTTGAAATACAAAATGTCTGCCCTGGGGGTTCCAGTGTTGTATTTTTCCCTTTGCACTACAGTTTGCACACTAGTACCACCTGATGGCTCAGAGCAAGTGAAACATCTGAACAGACTGAAGCCAGACTAGCAGACAAAATGACCAGAGCTTATCATGACTTACCCTGACGATGCTGCATGCTCCTTCTATCTACTGCAATACAAAAAGGAGCATTGTGTGCTTTTGCAGGGGGCTGTATTACAGCACAAAGGAAAATCAAAGGGTGGTTGCTTAACTCTGGACTTTGAACACTAAAAACTGTTCACCTTGAACTAAGGGGACAAGTCAGACATGGCAGTGTTTATGGTTACAACCCAGCAAGGAGTTACCGCAATTCTGAAATCCAATAGGGCCCAAAAAGAACAAATTCTTAAGTCAGGAGACCAAAGACATTGATAGAGAAGCAGTGTGCATGACGGATGGGACAGATAGCAATAACATCAGAGTCATCATTTAAAAAAAAACACAAACATTTGTTTTCTATCTTTAATCTATTCTACAAATATACACAGGCAATGCGGGGTACTTAGGATATCAAATATAGGCAACAATGGAGTACGAGATCCTTGAGAAAGGGACCAGGATGGTTCCTAAATGCATCGGACAGCTAGTCTGTTTAGAGCAGCAAACTCTTCTTTGGATTAGACCAATAGGCTGTGGAGTTTTGGTCTATAAAAGTCTTCTCTTCTTGGAATCTAGTACTTGGGTTCGGATATTTTTATGTTTTTCTACAGCCATGGATTACATTAGTAATTACATAAGTCGATTGGGGGAAATTGATGCTGGTGCCTTAGGCCTTTTTGCATTGCAGTAGTGGTGAGTCATGTATTGAGACATTTCACCTTGGGGTACCAGTATTCAGTCCTCTTATTCTTTGCCTGTGTAAGGTTAACGTTTTTGGTGTATAAATCATTTAATTGCACACTGGAATTGGAAAAAACTATGAATTATACAACTATTAGTATATAAATGTTTTAAAATTTGATGGTTGGTGCAGTTTTGGGGAGGACCAAGAACAATATCTTTGGGCTGATAGTTGATCTTAGGATCCGGTTGTGGAACACTGGACCATCCCCACATCCTTACATGACAATTTGAGGAGTCATACATGTTTAAATAGGGTGGTGCAGTTATTAGTGTTACTGCTTTAAAGATCCTGGGTTTGACTCTCGTGTCAGTAGTTGTTCATATAGAGATTACTTGTCATCTCCATGTCTAAGTGGAGTTTGCTCCAGATTCTCCATGTTTCCTCCCACATTTTTAAAAACAACCCTGTTAGGTTAACTGGAAACTTCAAATTGCCCTTTTGTGGGTGTGTAAATATGTGGTCCCTGAAACAGATTGGCACCCTTGGGCATTGGACCAGCCTTGGGCATGGTGTTTCCAGACAAGGCTCTGGCTCCACATGACCCAGAATGGGATGAAGTGGGTTTAAGTACTGTCGTTTGATGTCATTTTATTATTTTTTTAAGTATCTGATTGTAGATCCGAGGAAGTCTTATGACCAGATATACTTTATAGGAGGTTCTGCAGGGGTGCAGGGCCACTGTTTTGAATCTGGTGTGGCAGTAGGGGGCGCTAGTGCTCCCTTGAATCCTCAGGTACAACTCCAGACACCGGATAAAAGTCCCAGACTTTTTATTTATCTGTTCCTCAGTGCACCAAGCACCTTCCACACTACTCATAAATTATCACAATAAACACAGTAATCTCTCTCCTCCTCGCCCAGACACTTGCTCCTCTACCTCCCAGCTCAGCTCAGTGTCTGGACTGAGGCATCGTCCTTTTATAGCCCCTGACCTGGAGGTGCTCCTGTCCCAACAGTCCACAGTTCCTTATTCCCTTCCGGGTCAGGGCAATCAATCCTTTACTTCAACCCGGGAGCACATCGTTCCTTCCCGTCACGTGACCGTGACGTACTCCCGGGTCATACGGCACAAAAGAGCCCATAAGCCCCCCCACAGCGACTCCTGGTGGCCCCCAAGGTATCCAGCAGGGCTGTGTATAAATACTACAAAGTCCATGAGGCCCTGCTGGACCTCGGGGCACTATCCTGCTGTCGGGAGAGCTCCTCCTGGCGGCCTGGGGGTGAGGATCGGCATGAGAAGCCGGCAGTCCTCCACACTGTCTAAGGAGGACACAGGCCTCTACCAAGGATCTTTGGTTTCTCCGGTGTTGAGGGTTACCCTGTAGGTAAAGCAAGGAGATGAGAAGGCTTAGTAGAAGGCTTATGGGCAGGAAAAAAGAGATGGCAGATATATACATGCAAAGACAGTGAGAAACAGGAATTAAGGAGACATTTCTTTGTATTTTGGGAGGAGGGAAAGCGAACAAGCCATATTCTTGAACAAACATATCTAGGAAGCAGACGAGGCCTCAGGGGTGTGCGGGGCCTACCCCTATGTATGTGTGGACTATATAAACTTGTGCGCAAATTTAATAAAAAAAATTAACATACACCGGAGTTTCCTATTGCAGTATTCAGCTAAATTTTTGCAAGATAACATGCAGACTTTATCAAAATATAACTGGAGAATATAACTTGACAAATCTGCTCATACGGGACAAGCAGACCTCAAAAATGGGGCCCGGGGCAGTTGCCCCACTTGCCACCCCTAAACACCACTCTTGCTAGGAAGACCCAGAAAGGTAGGAGATTTAATACTAGGTGTTCTTTGATCTCCCTCCCTTCTTGAATAGGATTCAATACAATAAACTGTTTTTGTATATTTTGGACTGTGGAGTTTATTGTGAATTGGGGAGATAGAAAAAGGATTTGCTTTCTCATTTCCCATTCTTTAGTAGGACAAAGAGGGACCTGCTCATTTTGTTAGATTTTTAATGGCACACAATACCTATTACGAGGACTGATGTAACGGGGTGCAGAATGCATGTCCCCCACCTGTATTTTATGGTGAACACTAAAATGAACAGCTAAATTGCAGCTGTAACAACTTTTGGTCTGCTTGCACTTTGAGGAAATCTCATGTGAAAGCTGCTAATCAAAAATGAGCTGATATGCCTGCAAAGATTCAGACAGAAAAACGTCACCCAGAAGGAGATTCATTTTGAGCTTGAAACTGAAAACTGAGTTCAGGATGACTCTGACTGACTAAATAACAAACCTTGAGCATGGGAAAGGTGCTATATAAATAAAATGTATTATTATTAAATAACAAACAAGTAAGAACAAACTGCAAATGTAACTGTAAGGGACTTGGATCCAGTCGTTAGAGGTGACATACTAGGTTGGAAACACTTCTCCGTTTACTTTTTAATTATTCCTTTTTTGTCCTAATCTTTAAGGTGTATACTTATGATAACACTAATTGTCAGTTGTTGTGTCTTTGTTTGTCTTCTTTTATATGTGCAACAGTGCCTTAAGCTTAATACTTTCATGCTGAAAACATACTTCTCCTCTAGGATAATAGTCTACCTAAACTACCCTAAGTAGTCTTATAGTTTATTTTTATGTATTAATTCACATGTAAAATTAATAAGATACTTTTGGATTTCTATGTATTACTTTACAGTTAAAAATGAATTAGAGACTTTTGGAAAGTGAACTGCTCTTGAGATGTCTGAAGATCGCTTTAAGAAAGTTCCAATGATCTGACGGCTCAAAAGTATCACATGTAGCAGGGGGAGGAATGCTCATACGGGTGTTGACACATACACAACCACGTAAAATTGATTGTATGTTTAGGAAGCCATTCACATCCTAGCATTGGTGCGGGCGGTCGGGTTAAATGGTTTAAGGGAAGCACGCGCCCTTCCTCACGGGGAATGTGAGCGGATCTGGACTCGCTCTGCTCTTGTGTACTGGCAGATGCTATGAATAAAGATTAGAGATTTGAATCTCCTCACTCACAGCTGGAAAAGGAGGCGACGACGACGAGTAGGAAAACACAAACAAAAATGGAGGCCGGCGGCAGGGTTTGTGTGTCAACCGGCCAAATATGATCTCCCTGTCCAAGCGGACAGACTCCGTCGCCGTTTCACTGTCGGTCCTCTGTATTTTCAGTCCTTTTCCAGTGCATTCGAAGCCAAAGACACTGGCATGGAACCCGGCCTCTCCCCCGAGGAGGCCAGTGAGCAGAAGAGGGTGCACATCCGAGGGTCCGAGTTGGTAGAAAACTACACGGTAAGTGGCTTACGCGCAGGGCAGAGCTGGCAAGTGGTCGGGCAGGAATGACGTGACGGCTGGAAAAGGTAGAATCTTCACGAGTGGCATTGGAAACGGGCAGATCAGGCTTGTCTAGGACATTTAAAAATTCTGATTGCCATCGGTGTCTGTGGGGAAAAGGGTCGAACTCGAGCCAGCGTGGGAGCAAGCAGGATAGGAACACGGGGTTGGGTTTGTGTAGAACCGGGCACCAGATCGTAAAGGCTGGCATAGTACGGGTGACAGCAGAGCGGGCTAGTGTTAACCATAACAGGATCCAGACTGATTCAAATTCTGTAGTTTGTGTCCGTGCAGGAGGAAATCACTTAGCATTAGGAAGAGCCGGGCCGTCACGAGTAGAACCCAAGCAGCGACGACGAAAGCACGTCGATGGGGCTCACTGAACAGTTGGGAAGTGAGCGCTTACTGCTTCGGACAGCTGTCACATGAGAAGGGGCATGGTTTGAATTAGTTACTGCTGCCGTGTCGCTTGGTAATCAGTCCCAAATGAAGGGCTAGCACCATGAATAATGAGAGAGGAAGTAAAGGAGGCACTGAAAAGACTAAAGTGGGAGTATATATGTTGTTGGATTTAAGATTCATAAACATGAGAGAATATCAGAAGAGATTGTACTTATTTATGAGGAGAAGGGAGATACTTAGGGCTGTGGAATCTATGGAGGGGTAAAGATGTGTCACACAGTGAAAATTTGGAAAAGTTTATAGAGAGGAGTTTAGTTTTATGATAGGGAGAGGATCAAAGGATACAGTCTTTGCATTGAGATAGCTTGCAGAGAAGCACTGAGAAAATAGAAAGTTTTACATATGGTGTTTATTGGTTTGTTGAAGCCTTATGATAGAGTGCCATATCAAGAGGTCTGGAGAGAAAGAGGAGGACCAGAGAATAATCGAAGATTGTCCAGAATATGTTTGAGGGAGTGAGGACACAGGTTTATAGCAGTCTGGAGGTAACGGACAAGATTCTGGTTAGAGTAGGACTGCACCAGGGTTCTCCTTTAAGTTCTTACCTCTTTGATCTGGTTATAGATGTGTTGACTCATTGGATAAAAGACCAATTAATCTTCCGGTGCATGTATTGTGCTGTTGACATTTTGTTGTGTAGCACCACAAAAGATGAGGTGGAGAGGGATTTGGAAGAATGGAGAAAGGCTTTGCATCGATCTGTTGTGGTGAAAAAGTAGCTGAGCTGTAAGGCAAAGCTCTCAATTTACCAGTCGATCTACGTTCCTACCCTCACCTATGGTCATGAGCTATGGGTAGTGACCGAAAGAACAAGATCGCGAATACAAGCGGCTGAAATGAGTTTCCTCCACAGGGTGTCTGGGCTGTCCCTTAAAGATAGGGTGAGAAGCTCAGTCATGCGGGAGGGACTCAGAGTAGAGCCACTGCTCCTCTGCATCGAGAGGAGTCAGATGAGGTGGCTCGGGCATCTGATCAGGATGCCTCCTGGACGCCTCCCTAGTGAGGTGTTCCGGGGCACGTCTAACCGGGAGGAGGCCCCGGGGAAGACCCAGGACACGCTGGAGGGACAATGTCTCCTGGCTGGCCTGGGAACGCCTTGGGATTCTCCCGGAAGAACTAGAAGAAGTGGTTGGGGAGAGGGATGTCTGGGCCTCTCTGCTCAAGCTGCTGCCCCTGCGACCCGACCTTGGATAAGCAGAAGAAGATGGATGGAGAAGGGCTTTGCAAGATGAAGGATTGAAGATAAACAGGAAAATGACTGAATATTTGACATTTCATGATGGTCAAGATTCAAAAGCCTGAATTGAAGAGAGTAGGTAAGTTGGAATATTTAGGTTCAGTAGTAGTCCAAGATGAAGACTTGGAAGCAGAAGTAATACACAGAGTGCAATGTGAGTGGAACAAGTGGAAGAAGGTATCAGATGTATTGTATGTAAGACAAAAAGTAATTCTAATATTTTCAAGACAGTAGTAAGTCCAGCAATGGTTTATGGAGCTGGGAAATGGGTAGTAACGGGAGTGCAGCAGAGGAAATTGGTTGTGGCAGAAATGAGAATGTTGAAATGGATGTGTGGAGTTAGGGGAAAAAAAAAAGGACAGAATAGGAATTGAGACACTAAAAGATACAACAAACATGGGAGAACTAAGAAAAAGTACAGGAAAGTAGGTTGAAGTGGCAAAATTGATAGAGGATGTTCTCTTTCTGGTAATTATTGGTGTCGCTCGTGTGTGGTTTACAGACTACCTTAGGTGCAGGACCTGTGGTGTCAGCTTTGCTAGTTCATCATCTCCTTTATCCCCTGTTACCTATGGAGTACTATATGGACCTGTTACGGGACCAGTTATTATTACTTTTGTATATGTTTCAGTTTTACAATGTTCTTAATACAGATAACATCTTTTATCACTGTTACGCAGATGATACTCTAATCTACGTGTCTCAGAAACAGATAAAGATACTCTTACTGCTCTCTTTAGCTGCCTTCAGGATATCAAATGTTGGTTGGCATCAGACTTTGTTCAACTGTATAAATAAAAAATGGAAGTTATTCTTTTTGGTCTTTGATCCTCTGTTGTTAATTTCAACAGCATTCTTGGTCCACTAATTTTCACATCCGCTCTTGTGTTAAAAATCTTGGTATTACCTTGGACTCAGGCTTCAAACATGATAAACAAATAATTGCTATGGTCAAAAGTAGCTTTTTCAGTTTAGGGCAATCACCAAAGTTAAACTATTTCTATCTTTTAATGATTTGGAGAGGCTTATTCTTTCTTTTGCTTCATCCTGTTTAGACTACTGAAATTCATTCTATATGGGTGTTTGCCACTCATCTCTGTCCAGTAATTCACAATGCTTCTGCCAGGGTCTTGACTGGCACTAAAAAAATACATTTTTCCCCTGTTAGCTTTTCTTCATTGGATCCCTGTGAAATACAGGGTGGATTTTAGAATTTTATTGTTTGTGTGCAAAGACTTTCATGGGTTGCCGATCTCCTCTGTCGCTACTCATTCACTGGGTCTGTCAGATCCTCTAATCAGGAGTTGCTGTATGTTCTGTGCACTCACTTGAAGCTGTTGGGCGATTGTGCCTCCGCTGTTGTGGGTCACTGGCTTTGGAACAGCATACCCCTCTTAGGAGCGGCTTCCACAGTTGATTATTTTTAATCACAGTTAAAAACGTACTTTTATTCACTTGTGAAAATTTGTAGTTTTAACTCTGCTGTTTTATTTTTTAACTGTATATTTATTTTTATGGCTGTTAACAGTCAGGCATTGCTCTTTGTCTGTTTGTTACTTTTTATCCTTTGATTCTAATGTCTTTTGCTATTCTTTTTTCTTGTTGTTGTTTTAAAGCAATTTGGTTAACTTTTAGTTGTTTTAAAAGTGTTATTTAAATGCATTTGACTTGAATGCATTTTAGTTGTATGTCTGTAAAAATTAGTTGGGAAAATCTGTAATGCATGTTATACTGTATGTGCTGTATTGCCATTTTAACAAATCATAGGCAGATAGTATGTCGGAATTCTTATTTAGATATACACTCTATACATTTGTTGAAAAAAATGATTACATTTGATAGGCTTGGTATTGCTAGACAGCAGCCATACAACAATGGAGCTTTATTTGTTCGTGGTTGTACTGTTTGAAAGTGAAAGCTTTTTAAAGCTACCAGTGGGTGTTTGATGCTACAATACCATATTTAAAACAATAGAGGAGAAAACCGATAAATGGTGCCAGGAATGTTTGTCATTCCACCCTATAAACTAGTGCGGTATTTTGCGCAGGCAGTATGATAGATCCTGTTACTTTTTAAGCAAATGTAATTACACTTTTTTTGTTCCATGCCTATGGTGGCCAGATTTTCATGTGTGGCATAATATAAATAAATAAATATATATAAATATGTATGTGTGTTAACTCATGCCTATGCATAATGTTAATTCTCATTTGTTTAATGTTTGTTTTTGTCTTAACATCATCAAGTGATAAGGGCAACGGAAACATTTTCACAAGTAAAGACATATACTTTAACATAGTTCTTAAGGTGTGAGCACAATTTCAGGTACTCTCTTTTTTTAGCTGCTTCTTGGACCTCCTCACGATGTGTTAAATTTAACAAAATGTCTTAATCAAAGGTGGGGGTGTTTTGATATATGTATTGTCAAACCTTGGTCACAGAGTTGCATAGGAGACTGGAAAGGGGATCAGGTTTCCAAGGTAGAAAATGTTTATTGTGAACTGGCAGGTACAGAACAAACACAAGACTTTATTCAGAAGGGGTTTCGGCAGAAAAGCACACAGGTTGCAGCTCTCAAACGTGGCCGTCCAGCTCCCCTCTCCAGGTCAAAAGAACACAAGGTCCTCCTCATCAAGTGGGTGCACTGGCTCGGAAGCAGCGACTGGAACAGATGCAGTCTAATTAAGGGAGGATAGGAGAGTGAGCTGTTAGGTTCGCCAAGGCTCTGTTTTTCCCTCCCGCATAGCACCGCCAGTTGCACACTGTTATGCTCTTTACTGTGAACTGTCTCAGGGCAGCTACTGAACTGCACAAGCGACTGTCGCCACCGTTATGGGCAGCTAACCGGCGGCAACATCGGTCACAGTATATTTAATATTTTATATCGCAGAACAATTGGTTGGGTCAGGGGTCAGAGCATGAGATGCGCAGCCATTAATTCTGGTACTCTGACACTGAAACAGAAAGTTGCTGATACTATGTTTTGGTGCATGCCGGACTACTTCAACTCCTCCTTCTATATCAAATCACTACACATTCTTTGATTGACAGCTGTGGAAAACTTTGAGGGTATTTCTTTTCTTTTGTGTGATTGGTTGTTTGATGTCTGTGTCAAATGAGCTATGTTTGCTGCACGATAAAATGTTTTCAGGTGGGCATTCTGTGAAAACTGGGACATATTGTTATATTTCAGTGTCTTCACCAAGACTCATTGTCTGAATTTGGGACTGTCCTGGTAAAACTGGGAGGTCTGGTCACCTTACCCATACTGCACATTGATGCCAGCAGTCAAGGTGCATTCTGTTGCTGTGTTGAAAATTCTGGAGTATTTATTTACCCATCCTGGTTTTCTACTAGTGACTCTGTTACTGTTAGTTGGTTGGTGACTTTTAAAATAGCCTGCTGTGTTTGTGCGTGCATGATTGTGCCTTTATATTGGCTATGCAGTGCTAGGTACCCAGCTTCTGGTGCTTGTTGCTGGTTTGAGCCTGTACTGGAAAATGTGACTTCTAAAAAATGGAAGATCATTTGTCTGTGTACAATGTCGTTTACCTCTGCCTAAAAATACACTAAAACTGTAAGGATAGACAACATCTCTCTATATATAAAATCCAACGTCTGTCCTTCTGTCCACTTTTCATGAGAGAAGTACTTAACGGATTTAGATCAGGTTTTTTCTATAATTTGCTTGAACATTCCGGTTGATTTTGCGACTTCTGTCATTGCACTAAGTATCATAGGTCACTTGCAGGAGCAATATATTTGTGCTAATCCGAATTAGAGGCTGTGGGCCGAGGAGAGGGGGAAGCGTGACGTCGGGAGTGGGGAGCCAGGCAGGGCCCTCCTCGCTTTCCTGTTTCACTACTATGCGGCAGAGCCACGGGGGATGGCTAGTACTGTATCTTTTTACACCTATAAGGAAGTCTTTGTTTGTGATACAGCCACAACAACAGTATTTATTTATATAGCATGTTTTCATACATGAATATGAAAATAAATGTTTTTGAAGAAGCTACAAAATTCAGTAGATGGTACTGGAGTAAGGGTGAACTAGTCAACCATGTGAAGTTGGTCTGCAAAGTGCTAGCTTTTATAGAGGTGTGGCACAGAAAAACCAAATCAAAGCATGTCTAGTGTTGGCCTCCTCGGCAGGTTCTGGGAACTTGTTTAAAATGGAGGAAGTAATGGATGGTGGAATATACAAGAGAAACTGTTTCAGTCTGCTCTAAAACCCAAGCTTGTGTGAAAGTTCATCTTGCAGTAGGATGTTAATCCCAAACGCAAGGCCAAAAATAAGCTTGATGTGTCCTGATGGCAAAACGGTGAATGCGCTGGAGTGGCTCAGTCAAAGTCCTGATCTAAATTCAATTGACAAGCTGTGGCTTTAAAGAAAAAGGTGCTGTACAAGAACCGTGTGACTAACCTGAACAACCTGGAGCAAATCTTTAGGGCAAAAAGTGAAGTCCCTCCTGGGCAGCATGCAGATCTGTTACATACAGTGCTCCAGAAGACACATTGTAGAAAGTGGCTCTACAAAATAAGTAAAGGTTTGGACTGAATAGGTATGTAAACAGTGCATTTCCTTTTTCTGATATTCTTTTTCTAATGTAAAACAGATGTGCTTTCAGTAAAATTGGAGAGCGAGTCAAGTAACTGCATAAGTTTGTAAGGCATTGTAGTTACAAAAAAGTACAACAGTAAAACGCTAACTGTATGTGAAGCTTCACCTTTCTAAATATGTGTTGTACAATGATGTATAAATTTGAAATATCCAAGCTAAAACACCAATTTTTTGCCTATTTATATTTTTGTTTTTCTGTGGGTGTATGCTTGCATCTGTGTATTTTTTCCTGCCTTGCAGCCCCAACAACTATGTAATTAGATTAATTGTGTACAGAAAAAGGGTGGTGAGATTGTAATGTTTATATATACAGTATGTACTACTTGGGAATAGACCTATTCCACCTGAGAACAAGCAGCTGTGGTAGGGTTCCATGAGAAAATAATCGGCTACAGTAACAATAACACAATATATCAAAGCACAACTGATGTAATTAAACACTTCTTGTGTTTTTAAAATGAGTGTTTCCTTTAAAATACAATACTGAAACCTTTGCTTTGGTGCACTGCTTTTCTGGTGGTCCCGTGTTAAATTGTTCTGGGCTTCTTTCAGTATTTTCCATAATTCCTCTTTTGACTTTGGTTGTTTGCTCTTTTCTCTGTCCAGGTGTTCCCATACAGCTTCACTTATGTTAAGGTTGTGGCTCTGATGTAGCCAGTCTAATGCTGCTAGTGGTCTACCTGAAGACCTTCCCACTTATTTGCATTTGAAATATGCTTGTGGTTGTTATTGTGCTGAAATATTACTGATTTTCCCATAGAAGTAAAACCAGATAAATAAATCTGTGAATATTTCCCAGCAGCCATCATTTCATTAATTATGACCATGTCCCATTACACCATTGGCTGAAATGAACCTACAGACTTTGGTATAGCTGTCACTGTGCTTCCCTAAAGGCTGCAGACAGACATCAGTATAGTTCTCACCAGCTCATATTCTGACATCCTAATGCCTTTTTGAATCCAAAAATTCGTAATTTGTATTATTTGCTTACAAGACTAGTTGTCACTCCTTGCTTCATAGTCTTTTGGGTACTGCAGTCTATTCTGCTTGTTGCATTTCCTGAAAGATGGGTTTCTTAGGTGCAATTCACCTGGCAAGACCTTTTCTTTTAAGACTGGTTTGCACAGTAGTAGGCTACACTTAGGTGCCAGACGACTCTGCTAGATGTCCATGAGCACTTTTCTTCATTTCCTTCTGTACATTAAGGAAGTGGAAGTACTGTTGCTTAAGATGCCGACTTGTTTCTGGGTTTTCCACTTTTGTGTCTGATTTCTTCAGATTTCTTTAAGGTAGTTTGAACGCTACATTTTGAAAAGCTGGGATTGGCTTCAGCAGACCCCCGTGACCCTGTAGTTAGGATATAGCAGGTTGGATAATGGATGGATGAAGTTTGGTGTATTGTTGATCATTGACTATAGCCTTCTTGATGCCAAATCATATTTTTTGTGACCGCTTGTATTTTTGCTTGCCATCCAGTGCAGTTATTTATTTGTTAAATTACATCACTGGCACGATTGGCTCAGCTAATCACTAACTCATTAACTTGAATCAGGTGAGACTTTGGTGGAAGATAACAAAATAGATTCTCTGGTCATAGCCAGCTCATACAATAGAGGTATATTTTTAGAAAACACATGACATTCTTCTTATTTCTTATTGTATTTCCATTTATTGCTGAAGGTGTGTTTATAATTTTTATATATAACACATCTCTCCAAGCAGCTTTTAATAAAATGCATAGCATAAATACAGTTTCACTGAAGAAAGCAAGGGTTTGGAATAAATGGCAGTTAAACTCAATTTGAAAAAAATAAGCTCAACTTCAAAAATACAGTACTTTAATGTGCACTCACATTTTTGGAAACCATAATTAATTATTTAGTGAAGTAACTGATAAGACAAATTGAGAACACTGTCAAATGAAATGAGGCGTGCGATATGAGGTGTAAAAAGTATTGCAGATGATGAAACGGTTAGCAGTGAAAACGTGTAACAGTGGATATTTATTACTGCTCAGTCTATAGTACATACCATCTAGAGCAGGGGTGTCAAACTCCGGTCCTGGAGGATGGCAGTGGCTACAGGTTTTCATTCTAACCCTTTTTCTAATCAGCGAGCAGTTTTCACTACTAATGAACTCCTTTTCCCTTTATTTTAATAGCCCTATTTTTAAGGATTCAGTCCTTTTGAATTGATTCGGTTCTTCATGAAATGGTAGCCAAACGGAAATGAGATGTGAAATGAGCCAACGGATGACCAGCTAAATCGGGGCATCAAACTACAACCAAATTCACTCCAACCAGTTTCTTAATGAGAAGCCAATTCTTGCTGTTAATTAAGCTCGTTATTTCATTCCATGTCTTGTTGCTGCTCTCATTCTGCCAAAGCAGACATCTCCAAAACTGTTGATTTTCTGTTCTTTTTTCTAAGAACACCGTCATGATGTTTTGGTGACCTGAGAGATCAACCTTAGTGAGGCCTTCACCTTTCTTTATTTTCATATATTATGTGATGGGCACAGCTGAGCTGGTCATGTGGCGGCTCGTTTTGTGTCTCATTATTGTTTGGCTGCTAATTAAGGAAAAAGACACAACTAAGGGGTCAGAGTCAAGTTAATTAAAACTAAGGGAAAAGGACTTAATTAGCAGCATAAACTGGTCACTAATTAAGAAGATGGTTAGAATGAAAACTTGCAGCCACTGCGGCTCTCCAGGACCAGAGTTTGACACCCTTGATCTAGAGTATGTCTTTTAAATAATTGAATGCAAAGAAATATGCTGTTCAGTTAGTACCTGTTTATGTAGTTTGAATGTGGATTATAACACCTCAAGAAAAAAAAAAAAACAAGAATTTGACTGAAACAAACCTTTCCGAAGTAACATGACAAAATGCTTTCTCAAAGTCAAAGTGAACTTTATTGTCGTCTCAACCATATACAAGTATACAGACAGAATTATGAAGCTCAGGATCCACAGTATAACAACATGAAGTGCAAATAAAAAATGAAAAATTTAATATAATTTAAAATTAAAATTTCTACTGATTTTTTTTTTTTTTAGGCGGTATGGTGAGGCATCATCATTCAAGGATCCCTCATTCCTCTCTTCATTTAGAAATGGTGTCTCTATATGTTTATGAAGAAACCAATTTTTTAACATGCTGCCATTAGAAGAGGCTTTTCAGAAGGATGCTGATGACACCATAATGTATTATTTATTGAAGGACACTGCTTCATTTATGTTAACTGCTCCAGTCAAGTGAAACACTTTTATTACTGACAATTACTCTACATATCCTTAAATTTTAGACAGAAAAAAATAACTTGTTTTAGAAGGTGACAATTCTGCTGCCACAAGGCAATGCTGATAGCATAAAATGCTTCAGCTTTACTTTGGTAAAATTGAACTTATCTTTGACTGAGCTGTAACCTTTGGTCTTTATGTTTTAACATGGTCAAGAACCTCATTTCACCTTTGTTAGATTAGTTTCCTAAAATTCAATGCATAGCAAAGCTGTTCACTTTGTTTGTGTAAGTCAGAATTCACTAAGAGTGCCCATTTGAGTGTTACTTTTTAGGCAATTCAGACACAGCAGCAACCATTATAACTACAGATACAGTGTGATGTATTAGCATGTATCACAGACTTTTAATTCACTACTTTGACCTCCTGTTAGTTTTGGAACAGATTTTAAATTCATTCTTTAAACATAAAATATTAAATTGCTGTAAATGGCTTCCTCTACTTCCTGTTACCTTTGCTGAACTCATTAATTGCTGTACTCTTGGACATGCCCTGCAGTCAAAAGATCAGGAGTTTTCTTTAAATTCCTCTGCTTGATAAAATTACCTTCAGTCTTCAGTCATAAGACTGCCAAAGTCCTTAATGAAGATCAGTGTCACTGTCCAGAGGTTCCAGTGTACTCAGAGTTTAAGCCAACATTGAACATCCTTAGCATAGTTTAGTCAAGTCAGAATATTTGGTGTCTTTGATAACTCTGGCAACTGATACAGCACCTCAGAACAGACTGTAACAGTTCAGTGTTGTGTTCATTTTTGTTAAACATTTTTTTTAAAAGTTAATGTTTTTTTTCTCATTTTATTATTATAATATTATTTGCTATGATAGTGGCATCCCCTTGTATTCAATTTTTAGATGCTTGATGTCATTTTCTGACTGTTTTGTGCTGCTGCTGTCATGTTATGTAGTCACTATTCCCATAGATGATCATGTGATGAGGAGGTTACATGATAGTGTGTCAGCGTTTTTAGATGGCGGTATGCAGCATCTAGGATTACATTACAAAAAAAGTGTTAGGGAAAGAAAAGAAAGATAGAGTTTGGACTTCTGGCATTAAATCTGTTTGTTGACTTTGATCATGTTTTTGCCTTTTTGAAATGGTGTATCAATTTTGTTTTGGTTTTCTGATTTTTTAATCTTGTAGCCTGTCCCCATGCAAAAATGTTACCTTTCCCTTTTTGCTTCATTCCTTCTCCTGGTTATTTGCTAGTTATCAAAATAAAAATTTCAACATCCATTTCTGTCCAGGTGTTCTGAATGCAGGCATGTCCTGATAGCATTAATATGTCATTTTCCACTCAAGTTATCAACAATAGCCTGCACTATAATTTGTTTGTAGACAAGGTCCTAGGGTTGGGCATTTGGTTTAAGAACATTAACCAGCATTTCTCATAAGGACTGTGAACTTAACTAACAGTAACAATGTATTTGTACAAATCTATACTCCTGTATTGTTAATATTTAATAATTTTGTCCTGTTAAAAGGACAAGTGAAGAAATGGGGCAAGGGGAGTGTTTCTGGTAGTAAATGTAGTAAATATATGCAAAAGACATTAACTGCCAGTGCTGAGCAATATAAAATGTTTTACTTGCATTTTGTCTTAGAAATCCAAGAGAATTTCTTAAATTGGATTCATTATTAAAACTTGTATCTAATTTCTTTGTGTTTATTACGAAATATTTTTTGTGTGTTATTCTATGTCATAATTTAACTATTGTCATAAATTGCACAGCACTTTGGGCTTCTAAATAAAAGTGCTGAACTTGTAAAAGTCAAAGTAAATTAATTCAATTAATGAGTATTGGTTACTGTCACAACTCCATTCGGGCTCTCCATGTGTCCGCTAGCTTTTTCCAATATTCTTCACATCTTTGGCATGTTAGGTTTTTTGACATTTCTAAATTAGCTCAATGTATACTCGTTAATCATGGTGCCAAAGAGTGGCAACGTGTTTCGTGTTGAGTAGCACATGCAAGTATGAATTCAGCTCTGTACGTGTGACAATGAAGATCCCAGTTAAGTTCATGTAGGTATGTACATGATTGTGCTGTGTGGTGTGCTGATATCCCACCTAGGGTATATTCCTGTCTTGATTCTGATTCTGTTAGGATGGGTTACTGCTGACTATAATACAGTAGTTGATTCTGAAAATTAATAAATTTATGTTGGTGTTCCTTGTCCATCATGAGCTTGTTGCAAAGAATGGAGAAAGTGAATGAGGCAAAAAAAAGTCATGTCATGAGTTATTTGGAATCAAACAAGAAAACAACATAAAATTCTCATCCAGAGATTCAGAGAATATCCTGGCATTATCAGGTACAAGTTGGGACCTAGCCCAGGCAGGGAGCCAGTCCATCCCTGGGCATACTTGCAAGCACTTTCTCAAGTGCTTATTTAGAATACTCAGTTCACATGGTATGTGCATCTTTAGAAATATTGGGTTGGGGGGACCCAAGCAGATACAGGAAGAGCTTGTAAACTCCACTTGGGCAGAATGTATTATTATAGTACTTCATTTTAGAAGTGTAACTTTATGTATTCAGTGATGTCTTGATGACCTCTCTGTAATCTTTATTTTTTTGTCCAGTGCAGTGTTGATTCTGACAGGGTAGTTTACTTTTTTCCTAATATTTGCTTTCTGTTTTTAAGGAGTTAAAATTTTCTGACATGTTTCTATTTACTTTATTTAGGTTTACATTATAGAAGTAGAGGTTGGCAAACATCGGTGGACAGTCAAACACCGATACAGTGATTTTCATGATCTACATGAAAAGGTAAGTTTTTTTTAAAGGATGCTTTTATGCTGAATATATACAGTAAATTTTGAATCTCTTGATATGATATCAGTTTTGTAAAACTCTAATGCTAGGAAATGGCTTATTGGTGACTATCACTAGAATCAGATTCTGGAAAATATGGTAACCAGTCCTATCGCTGTGAGCTTGGTGTAACAGAGGGGCTTATGTGCCACCAGGTTATGTTTGTTATGGACATGCACATGGAGGGAAGGAAGACCAAAAAGACTTGCTAAAGGATTCTAACACAACACTCTTCTTGGAAACTCTTCTCTTCTTGGAAACTCTTTTCTTCTTCAGTCATAAATAAAGATCATCAAAATCTAAGTAAAAAAATAATGAAAATGTGGCAAAACCTCTGAATTCTGACAGTGTTGTTTATGGTTAAAGTTTGGTCAAAGGAAATGAAAGGCCCTTCAAAATTGATTTCATTGGTAGCCACATGTTTCATAAACAAACTGTGGATTTTAAATTGAACATGAAAAGTTATTCTCAGTGTATTTTTCTTTTGTATGCTTTTGTAAGTAAATTAGTGGATTCATTTGACAGAAAGCTGCGCAAAACACTGTAAAATAGAAAAATAATAACATGTTTTTTTTGCTGGTGAAAGGTAAATATTTGCACAGTGTAGCTCTTTTATCTACAGCTGGTCATCTTTGTGTGTAAATTAATTTTTATTAAATTTAAATGTTTAATTTGAATTTTGCACATTTGCGCCTTGGCAACCATTTTACAACATGATTTGTTCAGAGTAATTGGAAGCTTTATATTTGCTTGTGAAAAGGTCTTTAGAAAATGTGAGGCTCAGAAAGGTAATGTGGTGGTGGCTTAGATGAAGAAAGATGGAGACACTGCGGGGTGTGATTTAGAGAAACAGCTTGTGTTATCTGTATTTCATCTATGAATTCTTGTGTATTGTTCTGCTGGTTAGGGATTTTCTACCTCAAATGCAGTTTATTAACACAAAGTTTCTCCTTAATGCATCTGGTAAAGCACCATCTTTGGCTAGGTATTAATGATCAGCCTTGTAGTCATAACCTCTTATCTTAAGCCACATATTCTGGCCACTCCAGGGAAATGGAAGCCAAATGTTTAATTTATCACCATTAGTTGGCTCGCATGGCAGAAGTGTAATAAGGCAGTCTTTTATAAGCCTAGAAGGACTCTGTGCTTGGAATTAAATTATCTGTCATTTTCAAAAAAAGTTTCCGTCTTGACATGTAAGAGGTAAGGGATGTCAATTCTGAACTGATTATTTAGAAAAACATGGCCCAAATGATGTTTGGGGCTGGTCGTAGTGTTAAGTTTAGGTCTACAGTACAATACTATATTTCTCTTATAGAGGTCACTGGTAGTAGTTGAGGAGCTAAACATTTGCAAGTCTAAAGAAGTAGATGAGATTTGTCCAGAAATTCTGAAAACACTAGTTATTTATGAAAGGCATACTGAATACTTCACACTCTGCAGTTGCATGAATAAAAGGTAAAATACCACTTCCTGTTAACGGAAATAGCCCAAAAGTTGATATAAATATGCGTTTTGTACCTAATACTTGTATGTAAAATTTGGTTGACCTAAGTGAAAGCGTACTCAAGTTATCATGTTTACATACACACACACAAAGACATAATTCTAAAAATAGTATTTTCGGACTTGGGGAAGTCTAAAACATCGAGATTCATTAAAATCACAAAATTGAATTTTTGGAGGATTCCAATACTTTCCCTATACTTTGTATGTGAGAAAGTCAGGGAGGTCTAAAATGTTGAGATTCAGCAAAATCTCGACATCGAGTCTTTGGACGATTACAATGCTTTCCCTATACTTGGTATACGAGAAAGTGAAACTGCACATTTCATTCGGAGCCTGGATAAGCCTTAGGTTGTAAGTTTCTTTTAGGTCTTGTTTGCAAATTTAGTGGACAGGGAATTTAGGCACCGCTAAGTACTGATGAATTTCTTTTTTGATTATGCTTTCTTGTTGATCTTAATTAAGTGAAATCTCAATGGAGCACTGTAGCAGTTTGTGGCACAGTTTGAAATGTTCAGGATGAAACTCTACCTGGAAATCTGAGTTGATTGCTCTTTCCAAGAAATTGGTGACTCAGTCTCTGGGGCTGATCAGGGTGCAGCTGCTTTCAGTGATAAAGTTTAAATACCACAAGATCTTGTTATAAGTAAGGTCAGTGGAGATTGTCAGATTAGTGCCACAGCTGCTATATTTGCTGTACCAGACATTGGTAATAAAGCAGAAACTACATTCTTGATAACTGTGAGTCTTTTGTGGGTTTTCATTGGGCTTAACTCACTTGTGGCAGAACCAGGGACAGGCTGGAACAATTCTGTCCCTTAGATGGCATGTAAATGCGGTATCTCTTGTCATTATCAGTTAGTGATATGTAGCAATTTAAAGAGTTGAACTTTGACACCATTTAAGACATCAAATTTGCTATATAGTGTATAAAATAAAAGTGAATTGTAAAGAACAGTGTGAAAAATACAATTGCTTCCTTATTATCACTTTTATTTTCCATTGATAGTGACATTCTAAAACAGCGTCTGGTATCCTGAATTTATACTGGATTTTTACTGGATCTCCTCTTTGCTGGATAGAGAAAACTAGGCAATGCAAATTTTTCTAACATTCAATAAAAGTAAACATTTTTTTCATAGAATTTTAAATCGGTGTGTTTTCTATAAAGTTATGTGTTTTCCTATAATTGATACTGTTTAAAAGATCTATAGTATTTTGATTTTTTTCAATAAACGTGTTGTCATATAAATTAAATATTTTCCTTGCCTCAAAAGATAAAAAGCTCAGAGACATCTGCCATTCTTTTAAAATTTCAGGAATGTGATTTTATACTATTTTTACCAAAAAAAAATCGCATGCTTTAAGTTGCCAAGAAATGAGTTCTACATGTTGTAGTCTGGCCTACATAAGGAGAAAGGTGTCATTCATGGCAGTAAAGGATCATTCTTATTTCAACAGCTGTCAATGAGAGACTTCTTCACAGTCATTGTGCCCTGTATACATTATCTTGTGATTTCCAGTCCTTGAAAATGCTGCATTTCATTTTTAAACAGTTGTACTGCCTTTTTTTTTATTTTCAACAAGTAACATTAAATATTAACTATGCCTTTTTTGTTTTCTTCTTACGTAGCTCACAGTTGAAAGGAAGATAGACAAAAATCTTCTACCACCAAAGAAAATTATTGGCAAAAATTCCAAAAGTCTGGTTGAAAAACGAGAAAAAGAACTTGAAGTTTATCTCCAGACCTTATTGGCTAAATTCCCATTGGCTGCACCTAAAGTCTTATCATATTTTCTACATTTCCATCTGTATGTAAGTAGAATTTTTCACCTCTGCTGCTTTTAATCTTCTAAATGTATTCTTTCTAAATTAGGTTGATTTACTCTTTTTTTTTTTTTTTTAGTTTTTCTCTTAATTCTTATTTCATTTGCGAAATTAAGAATGATTTACTACAAAAGCAAAGTAACTAGAGCATGTCACCTGATGCTTAGATAATGACCAGATAGGAAGATAAAATACTTACTTTAGAATTTGTTAAGCATCGTAATATATCCAGTTAAACAATATGTATCTTTGCATGTGAGTGCTGATGGGGAGCATTAATAATTATTTGTAAGTTACTGTTGTCAATGCGTTTGGTAGTTTTTTATTTGGAAGACACAGCATACTTAATATTTTTGTTGATAAAGCATCATTTTAATCTATATTCATTCATCTATCCTTTACCTGATCCAACTTAAATGTACAAAATAGTCTATATTTTAAATGTCAGTATAAATAGTTTTTACCCCTTATAGATGCAATAGGTATTTTTGTGATTTTTTTGCAAGACCCTAGATAGGGGTTTTTATTACTCAAACAATACATGCCACTGAGATATAACATGGCACTTCACTGCTACTTTGTAATAAAACAAGTCAACGAGTCATCAAAAAATAAACTCTACTGAGACCCCACAAAGAATTTGTTAGCTAGAGGCTGGTCTTGGTTGCACATTAAGAGGAAGTGGTTAATTGCGTGCTTACTTTTAACACTTCAGATGAGCTGTAGTTTGAGATATTGTCACAGTGTTTAATGCCTGGTTGAATTCAACAGGAAGAGAAACATCTGAACAAGGTTTAGTGGCTTAAATGAGTCATTCCCCAGTGAGAAACCTGTGGTACATTTTGACCTTATTTTTTTTTTCCAGTAAAAAAAAATACCTTTAAGAATACAGTCAGTAGTGAACTAACGGCTTATTCAGCTTAGCTTTCCTTTCATTTGAAAATGTGTTTCTTTGCCATGATGCTAAATATTGTATAGACCAAATTGCTAGCATAATGTATAAACTAAGAAAAGAAAATTTGATTAAAATAAAGGTTCAATTTTGGAAATACATTTTTAATTTATACCAGCAGATTTATATTCCATGTTTTTTTCCCATCTCATTTTTTTGTATAAATTATTTGTGTTTAGTTGTAGTGGCCAAAATGTGGCAGATATGAAACGGAAATACTATGATCCCCATTCATAGTTGACTTTCACCTGAGGTCATTTTTTCATCTGCTTCTGGGGAATAACTTGATTTGGCAGATGAGTCAGTTCTTTTAAGAATTCTCATGGTGCGTTCACAGTGTCAAGAGCAAGCAAAGGGTACTAAACCTTCTACATATTAATCTGTAAGAAAACATACAGAAGCAGGGTTCAGTAATACTTGGGAAAAAAATACTCGACATGTCCATCAGAGTACATTGTAGAATGAATGCAACAGCTGTCAAAAAGATTTGATTAACAATTGAGTTCACTTTTGAGTGTGTTATGAAGAACTATTTAATTCAACACAGATTAAAGACAATGACAGTTCATCTGTGTTATCATTTACAAGTGTTCTTTTGCCCTTTCTCATTTTAGCATACTTTTAATATACTTCAAACATACTTGTCAATAAGTAAACAGTAAATATTGGGGGCAAAATGTAGAAATGTGTATTTAATTATGGAGTACTTAAAATTGACTCTGTAATGGGCGCTCGAGAGACTGAGCGAGGAGTCTGAGTGTCTGGGCTTGCGAGTGTCCTGAGAAAAAACAAGATCCATGCCTTTAATGACCTCTTGGGCACAGCCATCAGCAACGTATCTGTTTGCGGAGAGAGTGTCGACCTTGTCAAGAGGTTTACTTACCTCGGTAGTGACATTGTGACTCTTCCTATGAAGTCAATGGATGGATTGGGAGAGCATAGGGGGTCATGAGGTCGCTGGAAAGGGGTGTGTGGAGCTTCCATTATCTCTGCAATAGGACAAAGGTCCAAGTGTCTTTAGAGTCCTGCTGCTGCCTGTCTTGCTATATGGTTGCAAGACATGGATGCTGTTCAGTGACCTAAGACGAAGACTGGACTTCTTTGGTACTGTGTTTCTCCGGAAAATCCTTGGGTACCGTTGGTTTGAATTTGTCGAATGAGCAGTTGCTCATGGAGTCCCAAATGTTGCATTGTGAGGGAGCATCAGTTACAGCACTACGGCCATGTGGCACATTTCCCAGAAGGTGATCCAGATCGTAAGATCCTCATTGTTGGGGACCCGAGTGGCTGGACCAGGCCAAGGAGTCGCCCACGTAAAACCTGGCTGTGGCAGATAGAGGGTCATTTCCAGAGGGCGGGACTGGACCGCGTTTCTAACTTGGGGATTGCCAACCAGGATCCCGAGTTTTTCATTGTGTGGTGGGTACGGCAACGCACTGTACCGGTGCATGCTCCCCAGCTTGATTTGACTTGTACTTAAAATTGCACAGTGCATTATGATTGACTACTGTTGTGTTTCTAAGTATTTAGAAAAAGTATGACATTGTTGTGTGCTTTTTTTCATGGAGATAATCTTACTGCTTTCTTGGAACTTCTTGAATGTGCAGAATTTTATTAGTGGTTTACACCTAGTTATGACAAAAGCACGTCTTTGTTTTACTGGTACAAAATAAAACTTGATTTTTTATCTGGTTTGTACCACGTTTGGATTGAGTGCATTGCCAGCTAAAATTGGATACAGGGAGATTATTGTGTGGTGCTCCACCTATTACTATGCTTCTATTCTTAGAGGTTTCATGCTTTCAGAGTACTTCATTGGGTCTTGAATTTCTCGATAAGACTCCTGCTTCTCTTCGGTGGATAGTCATTCTGAGCTGTATGTGCACATTCCATTAGTGCTGTTTTCTGCCTCTGTGCGATATATTTACCCTTTGTCATTTACTTTTTATAGGGTTTGTCCTTTTCAACACTTTTTTGAACTCACGTGCCCCAAATAATCTTGACACTTTACAATGAAGTGCCACTTTAATACATTAAAGTGTAGCTATTTATGAAATAAAAATTGCCAATTCAGAGTTGTTGTATTCATTTGCCTTGGACCCTACGCTATTAAGTGAAGCATAATTTTAAATTAAATTAAAAAAGGTGCGTCTTAATGAAAAGTAAACATCTAAGAAATCAATTTTTAACTAGACAGTTCAGAAGATATAGTAATAGCAGAAATCTTTTACTTCTTACTCAGAAATAACACTATTTACAATTGTGACAACTCAAAGTTAGGTTAGGTAATCCTTTATTGGCTCTCTTTAGAGACGTTTGTCTTGGACATTCGAGAGAACACATGCGTCCCAGTAACCTTTATATCACTTACACTAAATACATTGCACAGAATATTACACAACTACCCTACACCAAAAATAGTATACCCTTCCTTAAAAAAATAAAAACTCTAATTATTTAATCATTTAATTGATGAATGAAATGAAAATTTGTACCTGTTCAGCTTACAGGCTGGTAACCTATATCTCTTGCCTGAAGGCATTAGCTTCTACTCCTTATAAAGAATATGAGTTGGGTCACCAATTATTTTAAGGCCCTGGCTCCTGACTGTCTCCTCAAAAACCTCTTGGAGAGAAGATGGAGGCAGCATGGCAATTATTTTACCTTATAGATAGACAGAAGTTATAGATAGATAGAGACCCATAAAGAAATGAGAGCAGACATCTACTCCTTTAAAAATACACCTTGAAAATGATCTAGTTATTATTCATATTTTGTAGTCAAGAAATTGGATTATGCCAATTTAGATTTCTTTTTATGGTTTTATGTAGTCAGTCAAATGCATGTGCAGTGGTAGAACACTGTGGCCCTATACATCAAAACAAACTGGGACACTGCAGTTTATTGCAGCATTGTTGCCTACTGACTGATAAAAGAAATGTAGTGAATTTTTTAGCATGCATAGGGCTGACTTTTTTTTTTCTCTCTTTCTCGCTTCTCTTGCTCATAGTTTTTTTTTGTTTGCTTAGTTTCTCTGCCCTTCTACCACTCTGATTCTCCATTTCTCCTTCACTTTCTCTCTTGTATACTCATTAGTCCTCTCTATCTCTCTCTCACATACTCATTCCACATTTTCTTGGTTTGCTCATGTTTATCATTTCTGAATAATTATTTCTGTCTCATGTACACCTTCATTTACTGTGGTATAGTGGATGCTAGGGGTCACTGTTGCCCCTTAAACCCAACAGACAGACACAGGGTAAAAGCACCAATAAGTAATTTTTTTTTATTCTTTTCTTCTTAAACAGTGCCCTGCAAGAACCATAGCCATTATAAACGGGTAAATACACAAACACAAACACAAATCTTCTCTCTCTCTCTCTCTCTTTTCTCCTCCACACCTCCCAGCAAATTTCATCTGCCTCCATCCAACTCTGACTCACCTGCTGGGTTCACAGCAGTCCTTTATATAGGGTCCGACCCGGAATTACTTCTGCTCTTCTGTCTACATGACTTGTCAGCACTTCTGGGTCAGATGGAGAATTCAAGTTTTCTTCAGCCCGGAAGTACTTCTGGGCATTGTGGGAAGTATGACTCCCCGGGTCTTTTCACAGCACCCCCTGGCGGCACCCACAGCACCCAACAGGGCTGAGATACCGAACTCCAAGTCCCAGGATGACATGTGGGAATGCGGGTCACCTCTGTGCTCCAGGGAAGCTACCATCTAGCATCTCTGGGGAGGCAGTGTCCTAAAAAAGCTGCCTTCCCAAATCCTTCCATATCAGGGGCGTCCTGGCCGGGTTGAGCTGCCGACTGTCTCTTACAGTATTTTAAGCTTCAGGCAACATCCCCCTACATCTCTGTTTTGAAAAGGGCAAAGTTATTTATAATGTTTATAGTGTTGTTTTTTTTTTATTTTACATTTGTTTCTTGTATAATTTTACAGCATCAGTTCAAAAGAAAAAACATACACCTGCATTTCTTAGGAGACATGATGAAATGAGGTACAAGAACATGGCAAAAATAGCAAAAGGCTTCTTGCTGGGTCTCTGCCACTTCTGTGCTGGTAGAGCAGTTGTTCTCAGCTACCAGTGAAGATAAACAGGCTGTACACGTGGCTTTTGCCAGAGCACCTATATATCTAAAAACACATCTCCCAAAGAACTCGCACTCCCATATTTATATAAAGCCATATCTATTGAGTTTTATACTTTGCATCGAAAATTGATGAATGAAATAAAAACATCAAAGAGCTTACAATTTTAATGGCATGTAAACATCATACTAGTAGTTGTGTTTAAGAGAAAAACAAATTCAGCAAAGTATGTTACCAAATAATTATAAAGTTCTGTTTAGCTGCCTGTTTTTAGAATCTTGTGATTGATCATTTCATGTGTGCACATTCTCCCTTGTTTTCCTACAGATATTCAGATTTTACTCTCATATTCGCTAAGACGTATATGTAAACTGGTGATTGCATACCGTCTCAGTGTGCATTGAGTGTGTACATGTGAGTGGGCCCTACAATTGACTGGTGCCCTATCCTGATCTGATCTTCTTGCTTTCTATCTGTGTCTTCCTGCCCTGGATCAATTTCCCTAGCATAGGCTGGAGCCCTCTCAACCCTGAATTTGATTAAGTGGGTTTGAGAAGATCATGCTATTTTGACTGTTAAACTCATGTGTACCCTAAACAGTTATCCCTTTCCAAGACTTAAAATATGTGTGATTTTTGAACCTCTAGTGGAAATTGGTAATTAAAGTTTGGTTTAGGTTGCCAAACATTCATGAAAACATACTCTTTCATTCACCATATTATTTTTTACAAATAAGCTCAAATTACCCCCCATTTTCTCATTTCATCTTAATTGTACTTGTATCATTTCATAAAGGTTGTTTAAGCCAATTGAATCTTCACTTCTCCTTTTCTTTTTTTAAAGAATTCAGGAAAACACCATCAATTCTGGGAAGTGTGTTAATTTTTTTAGTGTTACTTGTAGCAGTTCCTATGAAATGCATCATCTACAATAAATGATAATTTCTGATGTCTGCCAGAAAGGATTTCTTTCAGCCAGACTCATCTATATTTACTGTATATAAAAGTCAATGTGTGTATGTATGTATGTTCCAGCATCACGGCCGAACGACAGAAGCGATTTTCATGAAACTTGGTACACATGTTTCTCAATGTTCAACAAAAAATACTGTAGGGTGAAATCAGCCCTAACCCACCCCTTCTCGATAGGGTGGGGGGTGATCTTACGGTCTTGTATGCACGTTATTATTCAGTTGGCACTCAGAACGACCACCAGAGGGCAAACTGGAGGTGACTGCCAGCATTCTTTATATTTGAGCTCCACCGCGCCCCTGTTGCTTTTGAAATTAAACAGAGTTCTACGCGTGCAAGTGTGTGTGTCTGTCTGGCCGGCCCGGAAGTGAGACGTAGAGTCGTGGTGAGGGCTCCAGCTCCAAGGATACACAAGAGATACCAGCACACTAACAAAAGAAAACCTCCTAAGAAAGACAGTTGCTTAGCTGCTAATACACAAACGATGTGGGCACGTCGGCAACATGAATCCTCATAGCAGAGAGATGTGCAGAGTAGTTCTGAAGATTTCAATGCTTTGTAGAATCCTTACACAGTTAGTACCGTATATAGCAGGTGACTGCCAGCATTCTTTATGTTTATGCGCCACCGCGCCCCTGTTGCTTCTCAAATTAAATAGAGTTGGCCGGTTCCATGTGTCAACTGGATGATAACATACATACAAGACCGTAAGACAAGGACATTAGTGAGTCTTTAATGTTTGTTAATTTATTTTTATTTTTGAAGTTGTGTTTTTTTTTAAAATTCTGTTTGTTTTTCTCAAACAATAAAAAAAACAAAACTTTTTTATTCATCCTGGGCAACGCTGGGTATTTCAGCTAGTTTATGATATACAGTAATTGACATTGTTAAGTTATTAAGTTTGGTTATTTCTTATGCATACCTCATGTTGCTGTTTTAATTATGATGCTTGTTTTTATGCTTAAAATATTGGTATTGAGTTATGACTTTTGAAGCTGGTAATATGAAAAATGTAAACTTTTTAATTTTCTGTGGAAATAGGTTGTTTCACTTTATCCTTTGCATTCTGTTGGAGATGTATAAGATGCAGCTTTACAGTACTTCAGATGCTTTTCAAATGGCCTTTGTTGCCATTTTCTTTTAGAAAAGTGTCATCCATTACCCTTTTAGACAACTAAGGGGCCCACATACTATGCGTAAAGTGTCACAGAGTTGCAGTTTTGTCCTAAGGGCCATATAAGTCTTAGTGTGACATGAATTTGGCTTCGTTTAAAGAATAATGATATCTGTGTGTGTGCGTGCATGTATGTGTGTGTGTATGTATGTATGTATGTATGTATGTATGTATGTAT
>JANRMT010062840.1:2529866-2610828 GCA_026402145.1 Polypterus bichir lapradei | reverse complement strand
GACCGAGTGGGGGCGTCCGTCCTGGTTATGCAGGGGGCCTCGGGTACAGGGCTTGGAAGCCCAGCCCTGCAGGGACCCGTGGCCACCGCCAGGCGGCGCCCCAGTGCCTAATTATCCCGGGAGCCCGGCATTTCCGCCACACCAGGAAGTGCCGGGGGGAAGACGTCCGGGGATGCACGGACGGCTTCCAGGTGCGCAGCCGGCACTTCCGCCACACAGGGGTGTGGCCAACGTCAGGTGCCGGGAAGCAGCTGAAGCTCATCCGGGTCCCCATAAAAGGGGCCGCCTCTCTCCAGTCAGGTGGTGGAAGTCGGGAGGAAGCAGACTGAGCTGGAGAGAGAGGACGAGAGGCGGCCAGGAAGGCAAAAGGACTGTGAGCCCTGGACTTTGGGGAAATCGGTGCTGGAGGCACTGGGGTTGTGAGTGCACAGGACATTTGTATATAGTGTGAAAATAAACGTGTGTTGGGTGAAGCAATGTTGTCCGTCTGTCTGTGCCGGGGCCGGCGTTCACAATATATATATATATATATATATATATATAAGGCCAGGGAAGGGAAACAAACATAGTTTTAGAAGCAATTCCTTATTATTATTATTTAGGACAGTTCTAGAATTGATACACCCTTGACCAGTGCAATTAGATATGAATTCAGTCTAGTCTAAGGATAAAATATTTTTTGCATGTACTATTTGTTTATTGTTGTCAATGTTTATTGTTTTCGTTTAAGACATTTTTTTTGTTTCAAAAGAAACTTAGTCTGAAGTGTGTATTCTAGAAGGAACACTTGATGGCATTTGGAAAGATATCTATTTTAAGTTGCTACTTTGCAATGTCTTAAAGGAATACCATCCATCCATCCATTTTCCAACCCGCTGAATCCCAACACAGGGTCACGGGGGTCTGCTGGAGCCAATCCCAGCCAACACAGGGCACAAGGCAGGAACCAATCCCAGGCAGGGTGCCAACCCACCGCAGGACACACACAAACACACCCACACACCAAGCACACACTAGGGACAATTTAGAATCGCCAATCCCCCTAACCTGCATGTCTTTGGACTATGGGAGGAAACCGGAGCGCCCGGAGGAAACCCACACAGACATGGGGAGAACATGCAAACTCCACGCAGGGAGGACCCGGGAAGCGAACCCGGGTCTCCTAACTGCGAGGCAGCAGCACTACCACTGCGCCACTGTGCTGCCCTTAAAGGAATACTGTACTCAAAAATTATATATATGTCAGTCAGTCATTTTCCAACCCGCTATATCCTAACACAGGGTCACAGGGGTCTGCTGGAGCCAATCTCAGCCAGCACAGAGCGCAAGGCAGGAACAAATCCCGGGCAGGGCGCCAGCCCACTACAGGGCACACACACAACCACACACCAAGCACACACTAGGGACAATTTAGGATTGCAGCGCTTTATATAACTCTTGACAAGTGACTGAGGAAGAGAGGCAGATCAAAGACCTGTCATCTCATTTGCGTATTCTCTTCTGTGCGAGTCATCAGATCTCCTTTTCGGATTACTTTTATTATAGGAATGATTTGTCCTCTACAAAGCCAAGGTTTACCTTGAAGTGTTATAATTGAGGTTAGTTATATGTAAATATCCTTTAATATCTTTTGAAAACTTTTGCCAGGTGCCCATTTTTAAGAATACCGTAAGATCTAGGATGGCAAAAACTATTGACGAATCAATTATTCTGATTGATATTGCAGTGGTTGATTAATTGGCTTAGGTGAAAATTATAGCTCTAAATGAAGAACATACTCGTTGAATAGCATTTTTGTTTTGTGTTTATTACATTAGAGGTAAGTTTCACTCCTGCTGCTCTAACCTAGAGAGATTATACACAGCAAATTTAAAGGATGTTTTTATTGTTTCATTGTTATAGCTGATTATAGTCATAGTTATTTTTTTCTTGTCATAGTTACTTTTTCAATAGGCTTTTAAGTGTAGAACTACACCTTCTTTTATACATGTGAGCATACCTCCAACTTCCATAATAAAAAATAAACTATAATCATATATTACAAAATTTCCAAAAAGACAATTAAATCGTCCCACAATATTTGAGGTGTTAGCATTGGGGTGTTTGGATAAACAGCTTAGATTTAGTCAGGCAATGTGTAATTTCTGGAATTGTTCATCTAGGCCTGTACAGGACTGGTTTGAGCTTTGTTGTAATTTAGGGGCAGCAGCCAGTCTGCAATGCAAGCTCATTCTCATTCACTCACTCAGTCACTCACTCATTCTCTCTCTCTTTCTCTATCTCTCTCTCTCTGTCTCTCTCAGAAATTAATCAGTGTTAGTCATGAAGAAATCCACAGTAATCAATAATGATTATGGTAGCATTGATGCACAAATTAAATTTAATATTCTCTTAAATAGAAACTTATTCATCGTCCTCCTACTGTTCTCATGCTTTTTGACTTGGGGTTTATGTCTTATTTTCCCTTAACTGACCTTTTTAATGTAGTATTTTTCTGTGCTTTTGTTGCAAAATATTCTGTTAAGTAACTATCTGTGTTGTATCTTAGCTGATGTACCTGAATTATTCATAATACTGTATTTTAAAAACGTCTGTTGAGGCATAAATTGGTGTTAGGCTGGGTGGATTTCCTGACATGTCTTATTAATTATTGAAACTTTTGAAATTTGCAGGAAATCAATGGGATTACAGCTGCACTTGCAGAAGAGCTTTTTCATAAAGGTAATAAAAAAAAAAACAAAACGCGGAAGTGGTTCACATTTTAGTTTCTTCTTTTTTCCCAATATGGAGGTAGCAAACCAGATAGTTGAGTACTGTATTTGTTGTTAATCCTGTGTTAAAAATGATTTTGCATGTTATTTATTTTTTATGTTGGTTCAGATTGTTCAATGCATGTTAATATATTTTATGTTGAAAACCTTGGGTTGCCACTTTTGAGTGCTCACAGGTTCTAGTGTAGAATGTGTTAGGATGAGAAGGTTGAATGTCTCTGATATTCCATTTACAAATGTTGAACTTACCCCAAATGCAAGAGATTTTGTTTTGTGTGTGTAATTTGCAGAAGGTTGATTACATTAAATTAATTAAAAAATACTATGACAGGTTTATTGTTTGTTTTTTTCACATTAATGGAATGATTTTGTAGCTTTTAATTTTCTTATAACAAGCATAAGATCTAGTCAGAAACTTAACTATTGCCTTCCAGTAGGACCTTTCAGATGGGCTTATGCAACCAAAATATAACATTGGTGTGCATCTTTCTTGATTTAACTTGCTCTCTGTACAATGGTGTAAACTGGGTGACTTATCTTTTGCTTAGGAGAGCAGTTGTTAGCAGCAGGGGAGGTATTCTGCCTCAGGCCCCTTCAGTTGTATGCCATTGCTCAGCAGTTACGTCTGGCCAAGCCAACTTGTGCAAATGGTGATGCAAGAGCTGACTTGGGGCACATATTGGATTTTACATGCAGGTTGAAGTACTTAAAGGTAATTTTCAAAAAAATATTTTTATATTAGGATTTTAAGTTGTGTCTAGTAAACAATAAAAGCTGTTTAATGAAGAAAACTACATAATATGTTGACTTGCTGAAATGATTATCTAACAGTTATGATAAAGTTAAAACTTAATCTAATTTCTTGCAATTGTCTTTGTTAATTCTTCATCCTCTGGGTTACTAATTTACTATCTACTAGTGCACTTGTAGTTCAGACAGCTGGATGATCATTTCAAAGAACTGTATCTGTTTCAATTATATAATAATACAAAAAAGTAAGTTTTCTTAAAAAGTGTTATGTTGGGAACCACTTTTTTTTTAATAGCTTGATTGTCCTAATTAGATACTATTTTCTTTTCTTCAGATTAGTGGAACCCAAGGCTCACTGGGCAGCAGCAATATTAATGAACTTCAGCTTTCCTTTGATTTATCAATATTTAAGTCTCTTCTGCACATAGAGGTATGCTGCTATTAATTTTAATTTGGCAACTCTTACTTTACAAATGAGGATACAATGTTATTATTTCAGTTTAAGGGTGAAATTGTAAAACTGCTTAGTCTACTGAAATGAAACATTATAGGCAGTGTTATGTACTTGTAAATAATACATACTTCCACAGACTTTTAAACCATTATTAGAAATTTCATAAGTGTTCTGTAGCTCTCAAAGTTGGGCTTCTTTGGTAAAATGTAATTTTTGAGTACATCTAATGCTTGTTTCTATATCTTCCCAGTGTTTAAAATTTGATAAACTACTTTGTTATCTGGAATAATTCTGCACATATATTATTTAAATATATTTTTTCTCCACACAGGTAGAAACTTGTATATTAAATTATAAAAATATCCATAATGACTTTTTTATTGAATATACTTTTTATTTTTTTTTTTCTGTACTGGGGTTCAAATTACATGCATTAAAAAAACTCTACAGCTTTTCCAGATCAAAGTGATATCTTAAAGTTATTATAATTTGTTTTTAAATCTTAGATAAATCAGTGTGATGGAAAGCAAATACAAGGACTCCCTTACTTAAAACCGACTCTGGGAACAATGAGTGTGCATCATACTACATCTTCTATGAAGGTATAATGATATGTTTATCCATTTAATTGGTTGTTTCCTGTGGCAGTTGAAGGTTGTTTAGAGCAGGCAATACTCATAGAAAATCGGACAATGAAGTGATTGATGAATCTTTTTTTTTTTGGAGATAACAACTTCCATAAATTCTCAAAAAAATATTTTTCTGTATATTTTGGAAGTATCTAAATTTGAAAAACTGAAGATACTGCAACATTCAAAAAGATCATAATTGAAGATCCATAATTTAATTATTTATTATCATTGATATTTTAAGAGAGGTTTTCAAAATGATAGGTTGTTTATAGGTTAAGATTATTTTCCCATCAACAGTTAAGAGCTTATGTTATTTCTTAATATTTAAAATCAATTTGCAGCTTTATTTTTTTGGATGCACAACTTCTGCTGTCTTATTTGCATATTCAGTGAAATGATTCAATTAGACCGTTTCCAAAATAAGGTTCATTACAAACTTAACTGTATTGCATATGTAATAGAGTGAAAAGGTATTAAGATTTGCAGTAGTTGGGAGCAAGACCCTGCTTTGGTCACTTTAAGTCCTCTACCTATTCTGTTCCAAATTCAGATCTTTTTCTGGTGCTTGTCAGCTGCTGGTGACCCAGACATCACACAGGAATGTATATCTCAAGGACAGAAGGGAATGTCCTTATAATTATAAAGATCTGGTGCAGGGACATCTACGAGGTGAGACACAAAAATAACTGGACTTGGCTTGGGGCTTTCCTGGAAAACAGTCTGGAGGTCGGCCGAACGTGAATCATAGAACTATATCCCTTCCCACACGCCCTCTCAAACTGCCAACCAGCTAGGTATATACTGTGAATAGCCAGTCAGTATTTGCACAACAATCGCTACATGAGTTGCCGCTATAATGTCGGGTGAAAAAATCGAACAGCTATTCAACATCAAATTTCTCACGAAACTGAACAAAACAGCCACAGAAATTTATGAAATGATAAAAACAGTGTACAGTGATAACAGTTTGTCTCGCACACAAGTTTTTGATTGGCACAAATGTTTCAAGGAAGAAGAAGAAAATGTGGAAGACATTCAACGCCCAGGTCGCCCACGCTCGTCTCGGACGGATGAAAACATCAAAACAGTGAATCGGATTGTTTAAAATGATCGTACTGCTTTTTCCATAAAGCAGTTTTTGACTGACAAAAACATTCCTGTCCTCGATCATCCTCCCTATTTGCCCAATTTAGCTCCCTGTGATTTTTACTTGTTCCCAAAAATCAGAAGTGACCTGAAGGGAACACATTTTCCTTCAATAGATGAAGTGAAGACAGAAACAGCAAGCCCGTTGAAGAGACTCAAGCAAGAAGACTTCCAGCACTGTTTAATCAATGGAAGATACGTATGGAGCGGTGTAGAGATCAGGAGGGGGAGTATATAGAAGGTGACAATGTATGCTGTAATTCATCAATATTTTTTTTTTCTTTTTTACCAATCTGGTTATTTTTGTGTCTCACCTCATATTTGTTTGTGAAGCACATGTACCTGAGTAATTATTTTGTCACTGTGGTTACAGCATAGAAATTCTGTGGCTGTGGAAGATATTTACTTTGTGTGAAAAACTTGTTGATTTTAAGTTTTGGTTTTTTGATACTATCATTCTTTAGTAAATAAAATATGAAAGCACCTGTGAAATACAAAGTTCTGCAAGAAATGACTCAGGTAGTTGATCTTTGTTCATGCTTTGTTGTAATACATGCTAAAAAGACATCACAAAGTTTACCAGCATTTATTTATTTATTTATTTATTTATTTATTTTTTTTTTTTTGTATTATTGATTCTTTGTGCTGCAAAAGGTCTTACAAATATATCAATGCTATGCTGAAAATATTTTGCTCTAACATACCAATACAAAAATCATTTTGATAGTAATGTGAGAGACATTCTTCGCTTCCAGAGGAGCTACCTGGCTTTTAAGGAATTCTTTGATTTATTGATGCTGTCTGTACTGTACTGCACTGCACTGCCTCAGCTTTTCTTTTATTCTACTTTGATCTTTCCTGAATTAAAGAGATTACTTTCAAGTACATCAATTACTGTTACATACTATATTAGCAATATATTAGCATGAATTGATTCACACTACTTTGTATAATGGTTTTATTTTATATTTAATATTTACTTAGTACTTGGTACTTTCATATCTCATTGTATGGACACTAAATACATGGACAATAAAAACTTCAACATCTGTACAATTTCCCTCTTCCATTTTGTTTATTTTTTTATTATTAAGAAAACGAAGTTGAATTGTAAAGAAAGAAGGATGGGAGTATGTTTTTTATAAAGATAAAGCTGTGGTTATACATTATCACATTGGGATGTAAACTGAACAGCACATCTCTTTTCAGCATAGTATAATAATGTGTGAACCACTTTTGAGTGGCTGTACTGTCCCAGTATTGGAAAATCAGACACATATACTGTAAATAAAATGCTTATTTTCTCAATATTTGCAGGATATACTTGTTCCAGAAGCATTTGATTTTGAGCAATGGGAGCCTGAAGGTGTGAATTCAGACAGTCAGGTGTTGGCCATTATACCAACTTGGAAAACATTAACAACGCTGGACATGAGTCATAATTTTATATCCTCAATTGACGAATCGGTGGTAAGCTTACTGGTCTTATCTTTGCAATCTGGACTTGGATGAACAGATTCGATTATATAATAATACTTTAAATGGCAATCTTGATAAAGGAAAATTTATATTTTTTTAAATGTTATGTTTAACGTTAAAGGAACACTTTATATATACACACACACAAGAAAGAGGCAACATGCTCAAAAATTTTTGGGGGTTTGCCTTCCCCGTATAGTGAAGTGTCCAGTACTCTTTCTCGGACTTGTACATTCAAAAAAATTGGAATATATCTTTATATATAATCTTCATTTGGATCTTGATCTTTGTTTGTTCGCGAATGAATTAGAAGAAGCAGCATTAGATGGCAGTAGAGAGACAGCTAAAACATAGGCATTGCATTAAGAATCTCCTCCAGGCTTATACTACTGAAGACTGTAGTACTCCAGTCACACCTCAAAACACAGACATTCAAACTAGACAAATTGTTGTGCTTTAAATTAAAGAGATCTTCATTTAGATCTTGATCTTTGTTTGTCCGTGAATTCCACACATACGTAGACCACCTTCCAGTTTAGTACGTTGTTGTTACTCACGGATGTCAACAATGTGCCGGAATAACGAAAGGGGTGGTGGACAGTGTTACGCTGGTTAGCTCCTGAGGCCTGGTTAGAGAATGAGATTGCCGAAGATAAAAGGTACGTGCCTACGTAACATATGAATGAAAGAAAGACAGTGGGTAAAATGAATAACAACGTAACAGCACGTTCCGGAAATTATTATTGTTACGTTGTAGCTGGTGAGTGCTGTGCGTCTCACAGTTGTACCGTGCCTTGCTCACATGTCAGTGAAGTGATCCCTATTTATGCTTTAAAGAGCCTGGATACCTATGTGTCCCCCTTTTATAACAATTGCTCCATGTATATTGCCTTACTCTTTGTATTGCCACAAAGCAACCTGTGAAATTGGAGAAAGGTTGAGAAGACATCGTGAGAGGAAACGATAACGTCATGAAAACAAGACAGACTGTGAACGGACAGAAGCAGAAATGCTCCTACACCACCACATAATTACTATTCGGACAGTGATTCCGAGTAGGCTGTTCCTATCGAATCAATGTCCAAGGGTTTTCTTTTGTAATTTTGTTTCCCTTATAAAAAAAATCATAATGCTGCGCGATGAAGGGCCCAGTTCACGACTGGCAGCCGCATCGTAGTTGGGCGCACATGGCTAGTGTGTGTATGTGTATATATAATGTATAACTTTTGGTGTGAGAGTAACAACTTTAAAGCAGCTGTGGTATTTGGAATAGCTTGGCCATTCCATGCATCATTATATTGTTACAGGTTGATTACAATCGGGGGCCTTAAATATATAAGCAATATGCGGTTAATTTCAGTGCATTTCATAAAGTGTGCATCATGGATGTGAATTTAAAAAAGATACTGGGTGCTGCCATTTTGCAAAAACCGAGCAGAAACATGCGTACACAGTGGGGGGATGCTGCAGTGAGCATGTGTGTGTTGTGAAAGAGGATGCTGTATAGAGCCCGACCCGGCACAGACTCACAGAGAGGCACGTGTACAAATAACACAAAAGTTTTATTTTTCTTCTTCAGCTGGAGGGCACGTCTTCCCCGTGAACCCTTCAGCCACAACACAGTCCCAAAAGCACAACTCACAGACCACACTCTTCCTCTGGCACCACCACTCCATCCAGGCAACCTCTTCCTCCCGATTCTGGCCCAGAGTGGTGGTTGCTGGTTCCTTTTATGTCCCACCCAGAAGTACTCCGCTTGATCACCTGTTTCCAGTTGCACTCCTGAGTGGGCCAGAAGATTAGGCCCATGCCACGCCCCCTGGCAGCCACCCCAGATCCCCACCGGGTTGTGGAGAACTCCATCTCCCATTGAACCCTGTGGGAAACTGAGGCAGCCATGTCAACCAGGGAGGCTGCCACCAAGCATCCCGGGGGAGATACTGAGGTGCCCATGGCTTCCCCCCCGGAACATAAGCAGAAGGGGCTGTCCCGGCTGGGCATGAGACCCGGCCGCCTGCCACAGTGTCTTTATGCCAAGTTTAGTTTTTATACATCGCAATGTGAGCGTGGAAATGGGCGTACACAACATTTTTGTGCATACACACTGTTTATACATGAGGCCCTTGGTGTTCGTTTGGCCCTCCTTAATCCTTATGTGGAATAAGTGAATTTGACAAGGTTATGGAATGTTATGGTATTTTCTTATTTATCCTAGGGTGCACTTTACATCTACTCAAGACTGTTAACCTGAATGGTACTGTATAGATTCATTATCATTGTTACAGTTTGATCCTTTTCAAAAGGGTGCAACAGCCTTCTCTCATTTGTCATCAACTTTTACCACATCTTGTCTTTTCATGTTAACACCGGGGAAAAACAGTAAATAGTAACATGGGTCAAAGCTTGTTAAATGGAGTGAAAACACTCTTGGTGCACTTGCGTGAGATCACATGGCACACTGTTTTGTCCTGTGTCAATGTTTAACTTCTGCACACATCTAGATTTAATTTTCTTGTTTATTATATGTGTTTACTTCTAATAATAATCAATACAAAATAAATAACAATATTAAATCAGTAATTATTATAAACACCTATGTGGGTTTAATTATGAAGCACATTCCTTTTTTTATTTAACTCGCACAGTAGACTCTTCTTATTTCAACAAAGATGATAATCTTGTCCTTTAAAAATATAATGTGGTGCAAAATATCTAATTTAGAACAGATTGCTAGTAGGGAGATGTCTGTAATTAATGAAATATTTGAAACTGAGATCTGAATAGAATTGCTCTGCCTTTAAAGTCAACAGGTGTCTGTGGCAGTGGTCAGGGCATCTGGTGAAGGTGACCTTTGAATGTCATCCATCTACCATGTAGGGCCCAGTAGGCAAAATGCCCAGGACATACTGGAAATCTGTCTTAGCTCTTGTTGCAGTACCAGAGAATCCCCAGGGGGAGTTGGAGACTTTGGAGAAAACATAGTCTAGTCTGTTTATCCCACAACTCTTCCCAGGACATGTAGTCATAGAAGATAAATCAATAAAGAGGTAATTGTACAAAAAAGATTCACAACCAGCAAATTTCAATATTTGAAAGCAGAGTAACACTTTCAAATAATGTTGTGCATGTTGTCTCATATCACTTTTGTAGACTGTACTGAATCCAGTAAAGTTTATTTTATAATTTTGCTGGTTGTGTTACATATGATTAACTTTGACATAAAAACTCAGGAAATATCCTGTAATATCTGTGTCCTGTCATTAGAGAAGGAGCACAATAATTTTTTTTTTTAATTGAATATGAGTAAAACTAAAGAACATAGGTCCATGGGCGGTACTGTCTCTATGTAGTCATGTATTTCTTGTGTGATGTTGTTGTTCTCAAAACAAGCAGACATCATGGCGTATTTTCAGATTTACTTTTCTTTTTTGTCATTACTTGAAATAGGTGCTTCTTGAGAAAGTGTTTGACTGTTGACTTTTTTTAATTAATATTATAATTTTAAGCTTGAATTAAGCTTGGCTACAGTTAAATGTGTAGATGGTGTAAAGTAAAAGGAGAAATGGCTAAGCTGAATATGGTACTGATCCTAAAATGTGTTTGTCTTGGTTTAATATTCCATTTAGGTCTGCTCACTCTTGCTTTTCTGAAAATCCTCTGTTTTAAACTTTTATTCTCTTTCCTGTCTGCATTGCAGTGTGCTTTATTTTATAGAATAAGTATGAGAAACAGTAATTTTCTATGAAACCTGCTAATTCCGAAGGCTTCTTCCTAATTGCTGTATTATTTTTGTTATTTGCAGAAACTGATACCTAAAGTTGAATTCTTGGATTTGAGCCATAATGGGCTGTCCCGTGTGGAAAACTTACAAGTAAGAAGTATTATATAATAAATTTTTACCTTTAGATAAAGGCAGTGGGATTTCATGGCTTATGTTTCTACTGAACATCTGTGTTTGAATATTTGAGAAGAAGTATGTTTCTAAGACATGGCACATGATAAAAGTTCTGAATTTAGCAGTCTGGATATGGATAGCTCATATTAAAATATTCAAGGGTGGTAACAGTATTATGCATTAACAAAACTGAGTTCATCAGTCAGCACCCCAACACCCCCTTATGTACTTCAGTTCCAAAGATTTATAGACATGCTAAACTGTGTAAAATAAATGTTCCTTGAAATTATGTTTTGTCTTGTTTTGTCATCTTAAAAAGGAATGGTATTATATCTACTGGTTAAAGATATCAGGTTTTTAAAAATAAATGCCACTCCTCCGTAAAGGAGTGTTTCAGTAAACATGGTTTATTTGCAGGAAGCAGTTTAAACATAGCACAGACCAGTCTCGTAAAATCAAAATGTATAGCAGAAAATCCCCCAAAACCTTCAGTAGACTTTTGCACTGAACTGGGAAATGCTCATGAGAAATGCAGTAATGAGGTGGTTACTAAGCTTTTAAATTTAGAATGTGTATCTGTAATGTTTGTGTGGATTGGTAGAGGAAATTTGTTAGTGGAAACTAATTGCCCCCCTATAACTGCATGACTTGTGCAATATTTTCAAAATAATTATGCCCTATGTATGCAAAAATCAGTTGGCAATGACCAGTCCAATTTTCTTATAAAATACTCATTTCATGTTTTTAAAGTTTCATTCCTAGTTTTGTTAGTTAGTAGCAATGTCACACACGGTATCTTGAGCAAGTCTTTTTGAAAGACACATCGCACATTTCCTTGCTCATTGTCAGAATCATTTGATTTCTCAATCTGAATCTAGCACCACATCGATGTATACCGTCTTAAGCTGTGCTCCAGTGTAGGTCACCGGCATCTTGGCATGCTATTGTTAACCATAGGACCTTTCCTCTTTCTTTCTAGTATGCTTTCTCCCAAGACATTAAACCACAAGGTTTTTGCAGCATTTAATTTTCGTTTCATTTTAATAGCAAGCAGCTGCTTAGCCTTAGCTGTTTGACTAGCAAGTAAATAAGATTATTTGACCTGCAGGCTGAAAGAGTTTGTGTTTGCCTTTCTTGATACGTTTTTGCCATGTTCAAGAACTTACATCACTGTTTATTTTTGTGTCAGATACTTTAAGTCTTACGTTATGCAAACAATTTGACAGTGTAATCTCTTAATTTTATTAAAGAGAGGGTTTGGTGCCAGCCAATCGCTATTGGTATAAATACATGATTAAAATTTCAGATTGAATTGAGCTTGGTGAGGCAATGAAGAATAATTTTTGGATGGCCTCAAAGAAGTTCTGGCGATTTTTTATTTTATTAATATGGATCGCTAGGCAGGACATTATTCACACTGTTAACAGCAAGGGTAGTGAAACTGTGACCTCATCTAGGGATAATTTCAAGTGGTAGAAGGAGCAATTTGTGTAACTCCTAAATCCAGTGGTTTCATCCATCTCAGTGGCTTTCAGTGATTCTAAAGCTCTGCAATTGCAATACCGCAAGGGTTAATGAAATCGTTCTTGAAGTGCTGGACATTGTTTTTGTTTTTGGCTAATGAGGGGTTTTTTGATTTTGGGGGCAGTGCCTTGTGACTGGCAGATTGGGTGAGGTTGCTCCTTTGTAAAAAGGGTTACAAAAGAGTGTGTTCCAATAACCAAAGGGTTATGCTACTCTCAAAGTCTTTGCTGAGATGCTGAAATAGAGATTGCACTCAAGAGTTGAATTTCAGATCCAGAAGATTTTGTCCTGGCTATGGGCCAGCTTTTTGCCCTTCAACAAATACTTGAGGGGTCATTAATATTTTCTGTTCCTGTGTACCTTTACATTGTGGACTTGAAAGAAGCTTAGAACCTGTATTGACATGCATGTATAGGGTTGCTGATATTTGCCACACAGTCCTTCCAGCAGGAGGGTTGTTTGCATACCTTGTGTGGGCACTGGAGTGTGCGAGGGGTTCATTTTGACTCCTCTTCTGTGATTCGTATATACAGAATATCAAGACACATTCAAGGTTTATCCTATTTGGAAAGATAAGGTTTGCATCTCTGCTGTTTAATATTGTCTTCTTGGCCTAATCAGTAATTTCTGGTGCACCCTGAAACAGTTTCCAGCTGAGAATCTTCACTTCCAAATATGAGGTCTTGCCCCTCTTGTGGAAATGAGTGGATTATACTCTACTATTCCAGGTGCCTCAAGGTTTTTTTCAGTAGGGAATGTAGGGGTGATTGTGAAATTGTTCAATGAATCAGTGCATCAGCAGCAGTTTTATGGATGTAATACAAAACCATATTGGTGAAGCAGGATCTAAGTCCAGGTCTTAAGCTTTCAACTTACTGGTTAGGCTACAGTACATCCATCTCCCTTACTTATTGTTTTAAGATCTAAGTAGTTCCTGAAAGAATGAGATTGTCAGTAATATTTTCAAAATGAGGTTCCTGCGCAGGTTTGCTCATCTCATTCTTGTTGGTATAGTTAGTGAATTGGAAATATGGGAGGATTGTAAAGTAGAAATACTGATTGTCAGATTTCTGTAGTTTACATATGTAGTTTGAATACCCCAAGGCATTCACAAGAGGTGTTCCAGGTATGGTGCACTGGGAAGAAGACCAAGTGGCAGAAGGCCAGGACATTCTGCAAGGCTTATATCTGTTGACTGTTGTGTCTTAGGAGCATTTGAGAAGTCCCAGGGATGGGCTGGAGAAAGTTGTTGGGTCAACTATTCAAGACTTCAATTCAGTCATTTTGATGTATTACTACTGTGAACTTCATCGGGAAATAGGAATAAAAAAATAATGACCTGTGACCTCCTCTGGAACCGTCTGTAATGTTCCCCTTTTCCATGTAATCTGACAGCACTCTCTGACTGTCATCCTCCAAGTTTGTCACACACCTTTTAGTTTTTGCTTAACACAACCTGCAATTTGAGACATTTGTTCCCTTTATTTTAAACTTAACAACAATTTAATGCACCAGGTAGTGTGAGGTCTGCTGTGTTTAAAGGAGCATTTATATTCCAGAACTTTTACCACACTTATGTTGCACAGCTGTTACCACACATTCCTTCCCTACACTTTTATAAACTGACATGAAATGCTTTGTTACTTGGTTCCAGTCCCTGGCCCATTGTTTGGAAGCCACTGGATTAGTGTGTATCTATGAATACATTTTTGATCCCCTGAGTTGAAGTGGAGACAAGCTTCCACTTTTCATATGCCCACGGCTTTTACCCTTATGAGAGAGCTATATTTATGGCCTTTCTATATTCCTGTCCTAACACTGAAAATAACAAGATCTGTTCATTCGATATCTTTTAAGTCAAGTGAAACAGAGAAAGCAGAATATTCAACCAGATAGATATTTCTTGCCTCTAATGCATATTTTGTTTTATCCACATGGCTTTACAATAGCCCTGTGTCATCCTATTGTACCAGCTGACCTTTGTGATATTTTATAAAACATTGAGCAGCTTGTTGACACCTTCCTGTTTTGTAACACACAAGTGGAACACAGGGACCTCCAGTACTCGGATAAAAAGGAATTGAATGGGGTAAGTCCAATAATATAATGATCAACCTGATTATCAGTTCTGAACACAAAGGCACCAATTACTTGGGGAGCAGCAATAGAGGAAGTCATGAATGGCATAGATGACGATCAGTTGATGGTGCATTTGTATTTTTCAAATAAAAGGCGATAAAGAAAATGCTGTACAATGTCTATATGTGGTTGTAGTTTCCTTCTTCCTCAACTTGCCTTGTATTTATAAGTGTTGGGAGTAAGGGCTGATTGTGTAAATGAAATCCTATAGTTTTGTTAGCAAGTGAGAATTTTCATGCTGTGAAAGCATTTCCTTAAGTGCTTCATCTGAACAGGTATGTACTGTACCTACGTTGCTGAACCTGTCAGCAGTTTGTGTGTGTGGTGTTTGGGTTCCACCCCCCAGTCGTTCTATATATTTTATCATATTTGCCCCATGCAACGGGAGATTATCATTAGAGGCTCCCATGAATGCAAATTATAAGGAGCTGTTAATAATGCATATGTGTTTTAAATCATTTATTCCTGAGGTGTTTGTGTAAGTTTAGTTTGTCTTTAACTTACTCAACAAATTTAAGAACTCACTTCACCGTCCTGCACTGGCAAAACATATTGTACTGTTTTATGGCCTTTCTGAAGTCTGATCATGTCCACTCTTCCATCCTGGCATTGTGAGTTGTTCATATTTATTTCATGAGCTTTTGTTTTGTAATATTTTGAAAAAAAAATATGCTTTATCAATCTCCGAGAGGATATTTTCTTGTTCGATGACGTTTGGGGGTCAGAGCGCCGGGTCAGCCATTGTACAGTGCCTCTGGAGCAATTTTCTGGTTAAGGGACTTACAGAATACGATCCCTTATGGCACTAATGGGATTTGAACTGGCAGCCTTCCAGATACCAGTGCAGATCCTTAGTGATAGTCAGCTTTTCGCCCCTCAACCAACAAGAATTACACTTGTGGCATATTTAGATATGTTGGTTCAGAATAGTTCTAGCTATTTGTTGCCTTGTTAGTGAAAATGCTTATTATAAAAAGTGCTGTATAATAAAGTTTGACTTTTTGTAATACACTACCATCACTTTATGATAATAGTAATTTTCTTTATTTCCCTTTTAGCATAATACGCACCAATCAGATTTTTCTTAAGTAAAGTTTATAGTTAAACTTTTAAATTGCATATAAGTTATTCAAACAAATGGCACAAGTTACTGTTTGGTGCTGTTTAATACCTGTGAAATGTATTTGAGGTGAATATATCTGAAGTATATGAGTGACCCTAACTTGTGTGCTTTTTTCATTACAGCATTTATACAACTTGATTCATTTGGACCTGTCCTATAACAAGCTATCATTATTGGAATCCTTGCACACCAAACTTGGCAATATCAAAACACTCAATCTTTCGGGCAACCTTTTAGAAAGCTTGTCTGGTCTAAATAAACTTTACTCTCTTGTTAACTTGGACTTAACGCACAATAAACTGGCACAGGTAAACCATTTTTCTTTATGAAATGAACAAAATTAATTAACCTCTGAAAGGTGGAAAGGAGGATGTGTCATAGTGATGTAGTGGTTGGTGGCACTGCTATACAGCCACAGAGTTTTAGGTTGAACTTCCAGGCAGAGCATTGTGTGTATGTAGATTGTACCTTCTTGTGTTTTTACAATTTCCTTTCACATGCCATAAGCATAAAGTTCTAAATTAGCGGGATGTGAGTGAAGATGAATGTGAGAGTATGGTAAAAGTGCCCTGCAATGAACTGGTATCTTTTGTAGGTAATGTATAAGTTGCTGCAGTGATCTAATTGACATAGGCTCTCCAACAATGCAAAAAAAAAAAAAAGTTTGGAAAATTGATTACCACATTTACATGTGTTTCAATAAATCCAGTTATTCACAGAAACCTGATTTCTAAAATGCAATGTAAACCTTTATTCTGATTAAAGAAATTGGGCTATTAGCCTGATTAACAGAGGGGCCTATTTCTTTGCCAATAATCAAATTTAGTAGCTATGTAAACTCTTAACCGGGTTACTGTTAAGGATTTTGTAGTATGTGCATGTCCATTGCACTCTGTCAGCCTGTGCATATGTTTGCTTTGCACACACTTTCAACACCCCTGATCTGGAAAAATGGTTTAAAAGAAATGTTTAGGTGGAACCGGCCACAAAATTCATTTTAAGGGGCAAATGTTCTGCCAATCACATTTTTTATTTACCTGGCTGAACTCTGTCACAGTATTTCAGAAATTGCTAAATTTGTGCTAATGAGCTGAATATATGGTGCTAAACTCAACAACACAATCTTGAGAGCAACAGGGTAATACGTAAAAGGTAACACATTAAGTAGTCTGATTACTTTTTAAAACAACAAGTAACCTAATGGAGTACTTATTTTATTGAAGTAAAAATATCTGCATTATTATTATTTTAGTAGCACTGGGTGTAGCGCGACAAGCACACGTAGCAGGTCCTTACATGGCTCAATCGCACAGTCAAGAAAAAAATGTGCTACGTGCATTATAGTAACAGAAACTTATAAATTATGTGTCAATTTGGCCAAAAATTTCTTCTGTTTTATAAATATGATCACACACAGTTTAAAATGCTGACAAAGGAGAATTCCAGAAGATTACTGGAAACCAGGTTCCTGACTTAATTGTACTATTCACCTTAACCTGATTATGTGTGTGCATATGAATCTTCTTCTTCTTCTTCTTTTGGCTGCTCCCGTTAGGGGATGCCACAGCGGATCATCTTCTTCCATATCTTTCTGTCCTCTGCATCTTGTTCTGTTACACCCATCACCTGCATGTCCTCTCTCACCACATCCATAAACCTTCACTTAGGCCTTTCTCTTTTCCTATTCCCTGGCATCTCTATCCTTAGCATCCTTCTCCCAATATACCCAGCATCTCTCCTCTGCACATGTCCAAACCAACGCAATCTCGCCTCTCTGACTTTGTGTCCCAACCGTCCAACTTGAGCTGACCCTCTAATGTACTCATTTCTAATCCTATACATCCTTGTCACACCCAGTGCAAATCTTAACATCTTTAACTCTGCCACCTTCAGCTCTGTCTCCTGCTTTCTGGTCAGTGCCACCGTCTCCAGCCCATATAACATAGCTAGTCTCACTACCGTCCTGTAGACCTTCCCTTTCACTCTTGCTGATACCCGTCTGTCACAAATTACTCCTGACACTCTTCTCCACCCATTCCACCCTGCCTGCACTCTTTTTCACCTCTCTTCCACAATCCCCATTACTCTGTACTGTTGATCCCAAGTATTTAAACTCATCCACCTTCACCAACTCTACTCCTTGCATCCTCACCATTACACTGACCTCCCTCTCATTTACACACATGTATTCTGTCTTGTTCCTACTGACCTTCATTCCTCTCTTCTCTAGAGCATATCTCCACCTCTCCAGGGTCTCCTCAACCTGCACCCTACTCTCCTACAGATCACAATGTCATCAGCAAACATCATAGTCCACAGGAACACCTGTCTAATCTCATCTGTCAACCTGTCCATCACCATTGCAAATAAGAAAGGGTTCAGAGCCGATCCCTGATGTAATCCCACCTCCACGTTGAATGCATCCGTCGTTCCTACTGCAGACCTCACCACAGTCACACTTCCCTAATACATATCCTGTATAACTCTTACGTACTTCTCTGCAACTCCCGGCTTCCTCATACAATACCACAGCTCCTCTCGAGGCACCCTGTCATATGCTTTCTCCAGGTCCACAAAGACACAATGCAACTCCTTCTGGCCTTCTCTAAACTTCTCCATCATCATCCTCGGAGCAAACATTGCATCTGTGGTGCTCTTTCTTGGCATGAAACCATACTGCTGCTCACTAATCACCTCACTTCTTAACCTACAATAGCTTCCACTACTCTTTCCCAAAACTTCATGCTGTGGCTCATCAATTTTATTCCCCTGTAGTTACTGCAGTCCTGCACATCCCTCTTATTCTTAAATATTGGCACCAGTACACTTCTTCTCCACTCCTCAGGTATCCTCTTACTTTCCAAGATTCCATTCAACAATCTGGTTAAAAACTCCACTGCCATCTCTCCTAAACACCTCCATGCTTCCATAGGTATGTCATCTGGACCAACGGCCTTTCCATTTTTCATCCTCTTCATAGCTGTCCTTACTTCGTCCTTGCTAATCCGTTGCACTTCCTGATTCACTATCTCCACATCATCCAACCTCTTCTCTCTCTCTCGTTCTCTTCATTCATCAGCCTCTCAAAGTACTCTTTCCATCTGCTCAACACACTCTCCTCGCTTGTAAGTATGTTTCCATCTTTATCCTTTATCACCCTAACCTGCTACACATTTTACCCAGCTCTGTCCCTCTGTCTAGCCAATCGGTACAGGTCCTTTTCTCCCTCCTTAGTGTCCAACCTCTCATACAACTCATCATATGCCTTTTCTTTAGCCTTTGCCACCTCTCTCTTCACCTTGCGCCTTATCTCCTTGCACTCTTGTCTACTTTCTGCATCTCTCATCTATCCCACTTCTTCTTTGCCATCCTCTTCCTCTGTATACTCTCCTGTATTTCCTCATTCTACCACCAGGTTTCCTTTTCCTTCTTCCTCTTTCCAGATGTCACGCCAAGCACCCTTCTTGCTGTTACCCTTACTACATCTGCTGTAGTTTCCCAGCTGTCTGGTAACTTTTCACTGCCAGCCAGTGCCTGTCTCACCTCCTCCCTAAACTCAACCTTGCAGTCTTCCTTTTTCAAATTCCACCTTTTGATCCTTGGCTCTGCCTTCACTCTCATCCTCTTCTTAATCTCCAATGTCATCCTACAGACCACCTTTCCATGCTGCTTAACTACACTTTCCCCTGCCACCACTTTGCAGTCTTCAATCTCCTTCAGATCAACTCTTCTGCATAGGATGTGATCTACCTGTGTGCATCTTCCTCCACTCTTGTATGTAACCCTGTGTTCCTCCCTCTTCCTAAAATACGTATTCACCACAGCCATGTCCATCCGTTTGGCAAAATCCACTATCCTCTGACCTTCTTCATTCCTCTCCTCGACACCATACCTACCCATCACCTCCTCGTCTCCACTTTTCCCTTCACCAACATGCCCATTGAAATCCACTCCAATCACCACTTTCTGTCCCTTATGTACACCGTTCATCACTTCATCCAACTCACTCCAAAAATCTTCTTTCTCACCCATTGCACACCCAACTTGTGGTGCATAAGCATTAAAAACATTCATCATCACACCTCCTGTTTCCAGCTTCATAATCATTACTCTGCCTGACGCACTCTTCACCTCCAAATCACTTTACATATTGTTCCTTCAGAGTAACCTCTACGCCATTTCTCCTCCTATCCACAGTATGGTAGAACAATTTGAATCCACCTCCGATCCACCTGGCCTTACTCCCCTTCCATTTAGTCTCTTGCATGCACAATATATCAACCTGCTTTCTCTCCATCATATCTGTTAACTCGCTCCCCTTACCAGTCATACTGCCAACATTCAAAGTTCCTACCCTCAGCTCCACTCTCTTTACTTTCCTCCTCTCCTCCTGCCTCTGGGCACGTCTCTCCCCCAACCCCCTCTTCTTTTCCTTATTCTTCTTCGGCCAACAGTAGCCCAATTTCCGCTAGCATCCTGTTGGCTAACAGTACTGGTGGCAGTCGTTAACCTGGGACTCAACCGATCCGGTATGGAACTTTGTATTGTTGTCTGCATATTGATTTGGAAAAATTTTACACCAGATCCCCTTCCTGATGTAACCCTCCCCATTTATCCGGGCTTGGGACCGGCACAAAGAAACACACTGGTTTGTGCATCCCCTGTGGCTGGGTTATGTGTGTGCATATGATGCATGCATGTGTGTGCATGTGAATGCACAGAAAGAATTTAAAAAAATGATCTGATGTCCCTATGTATTGCTTGCTATTTAATCTCTAAGTGCATTGCTCATTTTTCTGAACTGCAAGACTTAACTTATGGCAGTATTGTTAGTTAACCCTATACAGAAATAATATGCGTTTAAATCACAAGATTAAAAATAGTGCCTTACACCCCTGATCTGGAAAAATGATTTAAAAGAAATGTTTAGATGGCTGGAGTAAAGCCAAGCCATACCCTGTGATGATGTGTTATCCAAATACTTGCCTTATAAGTGATCATTGTTTTAATTTACATTTTTACTATATACAAAAATGTGGCAGATCTCATTTAACTTTTTTTTTTTAGTTGGAAGAAATTAAGAACATTGGCAGCTTACCTTGTTTAGAGAAGTTGTCTCTGTCTAGCAACCCTTTGAGTATCATTCCTGATTACAGAACGAAAGTGCTAGCACAGTTTTGGGACCGTGCATCAGAGGTAAGAGTTATTTAAAACCGTCAAACTTCTTTAAGAAATACAGATTAAACTGTGCAGGTGTTTTATGTTTATGGATTTATTCTTAAGTTCAATTAGTACTTTCAGCCCTCAATGTGATGATTTCTCCATTTTCATTATTCAGTTCTTTCTTGCTTTTGAAGTGTTTATGCTAGTGGTATTGGTTGAGAGCAGCTTATTTGTGAGTCCCACTTAAATGTAGTTCCTATGGCTTATTAAATGGAGAATCAAAATTTAAATGCTACCACACCTGCAGTTTTATCTCAAAAGTTCAAAACTAACAAAAAGTTTATGGCGCAGCAAAATGTAAATGAAGAATAAGCTCAAAGTATCAGTTTAGTAAAGCAGGATGAAGTAAAACCTTTCTGTTCAAATGGCCCTTCCTTTTATAAGTTTAATTCCCTACACATATGGCTCTGGGTCTTACCTACTTCCTAATACTGCACAATGGCACTCCCTTCTGTTTCTTAATTTTTTTGCAACTGTGTATTGGTTTACCATATTTTTTTCTTTTCTTCCTACTTTGGTTTTGAGCAACCTTTTAAGCCACATTTAATGCTTGTTTTATGGTAAGGCATCCTAATAACTTTTAGGATCATTTATAGGTTAATGACATCTGGAAGGTTGCAGTGGCAATAAGCTTTCAGTCCAACCAGTTTTTTTTCTGATATTGAATAATTATTTATAACTGAATTTCTTCTTCAATCAGATGAATTGTCTGAACACTCTCAGAAGTTAACAATAGCATGACGTTTGAAGTTCAAAAATAATGTATATTGCTATCATGGCTTTTAGTTTACTGGAGTAATTTCAGTACTGTTTTGTTATACTCTGTATAATTTTAGTGTATGTTAATCAGTATGTAACCCTTTTAAACAATATATTTAAAATTGGAAAGAAAAAGGCTTAGGATTGCTGATTCTTTCCAGATTTAATAGCCTGTTGTTCATTACACTGATAGTAATTCCTGACACAGCAGTATAATAATTCACTGCAGTTTATTCTGTTTTGAGGAAGAAGAAGAATCATGAGATTGTCTAATTAAGTCACAAGTTGCGTGAATCACAAGCTATTAGCTGTAGAGGCCCACTTAAGAATTGCTGTTGAGTTACCAAAATATAGTTTATTTTGATGTACTTTTATTTTGCTGCGATTAATGATGTGTTTTTGTTACCTGTATATTTGGCACTTTTATGATATTTAAGAAAAATAAAGGTACGTAAAATTTGATTCTGATAGCATGCAGTATCTTTGAGCACTACAAGAAAGTGCTAAGCAGTCCACTCCACAACCTCCAATGAATGTACACAAGAGTTTGATAATGATGTTCAGCCCTTGTTTGTATAATTTAAAGAACAACACTGATAATGGCCCTGTTACTGATGCTGTTTTATGTTGGAAAATTATATATCTACTAGAAAAAAAAAGTGTTTATAAGCAGGATTTTCTTATGTTTTTGTGTAGTATGAGAATGTAAGAGTTTATCACACTTACAGAAGTTAAGGTTCAGTCTTTTACATGGCACCAGGTTTGCTTGGATGGCATTGCTACAACAGAGAAAGAGCTTGACACAGTTGAAGTGCTGAAAGCCATTCAGAAAGCCAAAGAAGCTAAAGATCGAATGAACAATGCAGACAAGAAGGTATGACAAATGCTTTATATTGAATGTTACTGTAGAATTTAATTCATTTAGGATAAATAAACAAGTTAAAAAATCAAGTACTGAGTAGAAGATGGCTTTTCTTTTTTATTTGTCCTGTTTATTGGAAGAGCTGGAGTAAATGTAGCTTGTTTTCAGCTTGAAATCCCACAAGCCTCACTTTTCTTTATCATTTCTTAGCATGTGTCTGTCCTCAAAGGCATGACCACAGTTTTAATGCCTTAATTGAAATCGCCAGAATTCAGTTTAGATAGCATCTCATCTTTTATGTCCTCAAAGAACACAGAATGTGTGCATGTACATTTTAACCCTTTGTGGCATAATCCAATACCTTGAATTATTATCAGTTTTCCATATTGTTTATATAATACTCCATTACACATCTTTGGAGGAAAAGAAGTATGAATCTGTTCTTATCGATCTGTTACATGAGTCAAGCTTCAGTGTCTTCATAATCTTATATATCCTTTTCTGCACTTCACATTTTAGTACAATATGCTAGATTTAATGTCTTTACTCCATCTTCTATACAAGTGTGCTTTTTTGGGATTTAACTTTCAACTTGGCATGATTTCAGTCTAATCACTTTCCATTTAAGCCTAATTTTTCCTGTGCTGCATCCTCCTTACTCTGTAACTGCTCCAAAACTATATTTAAGATGGGAGCCCTTTTTTTATTTTTTTGTGTGTTGTCAAATAAAACCTGTGTATGCTTATGCTTTAACACGCCTGTGGTCTCTTGTTAGATCAGTGAGGACACCAGGCCTCCTCCTGCCAGTCTCAAAGCCAGCTGTTCCTCCTCTCTTCCTGCTCGGCCTTCCTCTCCTTCTCTGTCCCAACATGCCTGCTCCAGCCAAGGTAATCAAGTATGTATCGGGCTGCTGGGTCTGGACTGTGCTTGGGTTTGCTCCTCTACACTGTGCTGGGAAAACTAGGGAATTTGTGTTTGTACTGTACTTAACACTAGAGTCCCTGAAGCTAATGATTTTTATTGTTGTTTCTGACATACTCCAAGAAACTCGTAGCTTCTTCTCACTGTGCTATTAGCACACCTTTATTTTGCAAATGAGTGGCATAACAGAATGCAGCCTGCTACACCCCTCACGCCCCAGAGCATTGCCCTGTTGCAGTCCTCACAGCTGAAGTCTGTGTTGAAGTGTTTTTCTGGCAATACGTTTGTAAGGAATTATACAGGTAATGAAATATTGTGATTTGACATACATACTGTACATTTCATGTGTGTTCCGTGTCTACCACGATCTGTGTAAATATAGAATGACAGAGGAAATGCAAAGCAAGAAATGCTGAACACACAGCTTTTCTTATGTTATAGTAATAACGACATAATTTTGTTGTGAAGAGCAGGCTGTGAGAAGACTGAAGCCTAAATATCCAAGAAACTCTTTCACAAAAGGTATAACAAAACAAATATGCTTGTATTAAAGAATAAAACCGAAGAAAAAGAAATTGCTCAATTGACATGTTGAGGAAACCCAGCTATCAGTCAGTACAAAGTAAAAGACATTCACATACGTGTGCTTTTGCACGGTTCATTTTCAACCAGTTGTCACAGTGGTAAAGCTGTTCTGTCACAGATCTCGCTGATGGCACATTGGATAAGCTACCATTTAGCAATGGTGAGGTATCCGGTTTGAGTCCTGTGTCATCTCTGCATGTAGCACTTTGAGCAGTGAGCTGTTGTTGTTATTATTATTATTATTATTATTATTATTATTACAAAAACATACATTGATGTGAGTCTGTAACATCCTGTGTAAATTTATGGTACTTGTAAAATATGTTACTTTTCCTCCTACACGGACATTCATATCAACATGTAATTTGAACGAGTTTTTATTCAGTTTTCATTTGAACAATTTTTTTTTTTATAATTTTTATTCTTGGATTCTTTAAAAAGAAAAAAGCTGTGTCTGTGTGCGAGGAAAAGTAGCATCCACAATTGACATTATGGTGTCTGTTTTGCTCAACAAGACACCAAGAAGAAATGATTGAGCTGTGTTTGTGCATCTGCTTTTATCCCTTCAGCACTAAGTACCATAAATTTACAGCGGCTGTTACAGACTCAAATCAAATGTATGTTTTTATTATATAATAGTAACAATAATAGCAGCTCACTACTCAAAACGGAAAATGCTAGGAGGACCTGGGAACGAACCCGCAACCTATTATGGGAGAGCAGTCCTTACCTCGGCACCAGCCGAACAGACGTATCTATTTCATATCGATTGATAGTTGGGTTTCAGTTTTTACACATTGCCAGTAACATGTAAATTAAATAATTTCTTTTTCTATGGTTATATTCTTGAATAAAAGCGCACATGTTTTGCTATACCTTTTGTGAAAGTGTTTATTTCATATTTGGACTTGGGTCTTCACACATTAGACTTTTCACATCAGCATTTTGTGATTATTACTATAACAATATATACATTTCTGTTTTAGTTATGTGATCAACATTTCTTGCCTGGCATTCCCGGTCATCCTCCATTTACAGAGATTGTTGTAGACAACGGAACACACATGAATCATATGTATTCCAAATAACAATATATTATTTACCCTATACAATTCTCGACACCTTTGTAGACACGGAACACACATGAATCATATGTATTCCAAATAACAATATATTATTTACCCTATACAATTCTCGACACCTAACTCCCATATAAAGAGACTTAAGCTCTGAGTATTTGCATCTGACTTGACTTCAGCTGCCTTGGTGGCGGAGGAGTGGGCAGGCTGCTTGTGCTGATCGACACATGTTGCGAAACAAAGATGCTGATGGTGAGGTGCGAGGGAATTTAAGGTGGCCCGGCATTACAAATATTTTCATAGGCTTCAGGGATTCTAGTGTTAAAGCACTTTGGTATTAAATAAAGTTCTGAATGAAGATTGTCAAGTATAGAATCTAGTTGACTGCCCGCAACCAAACATACTGTTGAACTCCTCCACAGGGCGAATGATATATGCAGAGATTTTTTCAAGCGCAGTATATGCATGACTTCTCAGGTAGACAGAGAGGGAGGTTTCTCATTTTCTCATCACGTGGTTGGCTTTTATATATATTTTTTTTCCTTCTTTGTTTTTTGTTATATAACACACTCCTTTGTAATTTAAGGGCACTGTATGTATACATTTAGTAAATTCGTGAGATATATCTATGTATCCACATAGACTTTCCTTAATTTGCATTCTAACTTTTCAGTGTTATTAGTATAAAATATAGCAATGCTTACCTATATTCATCAAAGTTTAGATAACAAGGAGGAAAAAAAACAAAATTACAGTCTACAGTAGATTTCAGAGACCACAATGGGACTGAATGGCCATAGAAAAATGTCACCTCCTACAATAGTTTTGTTTTAAATAGAATTCTTAAGTACGAAGGCATGTTGAAATTGCTGTGTGTGTTATAGCATATAGGTATTGAAATATTCAACAAAGTAAAAGTGGGAAAGCCATTTAATGGTTTATATTCCAAACTCCATTTCTTATTTTAGTAAATTATCAGATAATTATCCCTGCAACTGTGGCACAAGAATTTCACTATGCTTTTGCAGTGTATGTGACAATAAAGATCTCTGATCTAGTCTAGCAGTTTAAACGATTGCAGATAAATATCAAATGGCCTGTAAATTTAATTATAAGCCAATTTACCGATTCATTGAATGAGTTTTATTATGTTGTAATACTCAGTTTCTTGTGGGTGCTGTAGTTGCACAGCACTACACACCTAGGCGATTTAAATGTTTGGGGAAAGCTGTCCAGCGCTAAACTGTATTTGCAGTTCAGAATTTTTTGCAAACCAGAAACGTCACCCCGAGCAGTCCTTTGCCTTTAGTTGTCCCCTCCTGTGCCTGTAATTCTCCATTGACAACAAGCACTACACTACGCTACGTGTAAGGGCAGAGACAACAAAAGGTAAGACCAAAGAAAAGCAGACAAAGTACTATATGGCAGATACATCAACAAAAGCATATGATGAAAAATTTGTTCAGCACAATGAATTTGATGACAAATGTGTCAAACTAGTGTGTCAGTCTTTCATCTCGGATAGTCACTATGGAGAAAAGTACAGTGAATTTAGTGGACACTTAACAAAAATGTTAAAAGATTCCACTGCATGTTTACATGTTGTTATTAACTTTAAGCTATGCACCTTGTAAAAACATGCCCACTGCTTTTGAAGTGGTTGTAGATACTTTCCTTACAGAACTAGCAACGTCCAAACAGGAACGCTACCACAAAACATTCAAATTTTTGCATACAGAAGGAATCGGGAAATGTGATATTATGTTTTTGTATTTGTTGTAAAGGTAGGCGTCTGTGTTTATGGATTTGTTTATGAATTGACCCTGCACTCTGACCTTCAGATGTCATATGAAAAGAATTTCCCAATACAGTGTACCAAATACCAAAAAAAGTGTGCAATAAGAGAGTCTACCCCTTTAAGAATTCTAAGAGTGATGTATGGTTCAACCTGTGATAAACACACAAATTCGAAGTTCAAAATTATTCTTTTTTTAAAAACATAATCTATATAAAGATAACTATATCCTCCTTAACAGCGTGCACTTGTTCAAAAGCTCCCTTTGTTCAGAGGTCAATAAATTGTCAAAAAACAGTGTATCAAATTTAAGAGTAATAAAAACCAATACATTAACGAAACCAACATTGTTCTTGAGACAATATATTATTGAAAAGGCTTTGAAATGACCCCAAATTCACAAGTCGGTAAAATGCAAGAAGTGCAAATAATGTTTACAGAAGGCTGCACTACTTTACTACAGTATAGTCAAAAGCTGTGCTTTACAAACTTTTTTCATTACAACCCCTTCAAGGACTGTCAGAGTTCTGCAGGACATCTCACATAATAGGAAGGGAAACTACATGAGGTAATGTTTAAGAACAAATGACCAAGTATAGAAAGTGGGTGAGCACACTTCTCTAATGTTGTCTTTTTGTCAAGAAAAAAAAAAGAATAATAGTTGTTATTTTTGTTGTTGTTGTTATTGTGCTACACATATATCATATTTTGCATATTTTTTTTTCCTGAATAGCTCTCCGTAGAGAATTTAATTTATTGATAGTTGAACACAGTATGTGCGTGAAACTGGTTGAAGATTAAACAATATTTTCTGTGAAGTGTCCTGTTTCGAGATCCTTTAGTAAAGTTTACTGTCAGCTCTCAAAAAAGACCTCTCTGTTAATACAAACATAATACATAATACACAGCACCTGTAATCTCAGAGTACAGGCTCCAGGAGCAAAAAGCATGGGAAGCAGTTGTGCATTCTCATAACCGTCAGGCTTGACCGCATTTGGGAAGGAGCCTGTATGAAGTCAAAAGGAGAAGTGACATGCAAAGATACATAACTACCAAGAAATAGAAAAAACTATTACACATTAAAGTGCCTGTGTTAATCGAAAAGAGACACTAAATTTCACAGGACATCTGATACCATCAGAGCTCAACCTGTCCTCCTTTTTATCGATCTGTTTTTGCACACAGAGAATTCAATTTTTGTGAAGGGTTGTGCTTTCAGTTGCCATTTTTGGTTTTACCTGCTTCTCTTAAGCAATTGTTCACAAGTCATAAGCATTTCCTTCTTTGGTGATTTAAAATATGACGAATAGATTCACTATGAAAAAGAGCTTATAGTGCAACCATCTATGTATACTGTAGCACCCAGAATATTTAAGCTACATTTATTAGGAATCTTAATTTTTTGGTTAATTTGACAGTTATACAACACATTTGTTTGTTTTGTATAGAAACTGAAAAGATGGAAGTGAAGAGACAGTCCTGTGGTATAAAGTCCAGTGCCTTAGTCACTACATGTTATTTGGGTATAAAACCTAAAATCAATAATTAACTTAGAAGTTTTGAGCTAAACAATAAGTAGAACAAAGAAGAAACCTCTATTTTAAAGCTTTAAAGACCAAACAATTGTACAAATTTATAAATATCAAGTTGATTATCAAAAATCTGACTGGCTGAATAATTAATTTTTCTTTAATAACAAGTCCTATGTTGTAATGCCTGGCCAGATTTACATCTACAGTATAGTCAAATGTATTACCTTTCATGACAAGTTATTAAACCTCATGTGCACATTGTTTCTTAACATAATGTTTTTAGGTTACACCTTTGATCCTGATCTTGGTAAACACATTACAAATTGAATGAATAGATATTTTAGGGATGATTATGTGTAATGGAGGAGTCAAATGTCATTTGGCCATTATTTTACCTTGTGAAGTGCTTGCAAAATTGTTTGAACATTATAGTCAGATCTATCTGGAGTTTCTTTCTGCATAAAGCGCTTTAATAGTCCCATTTTCTGACAGAAAGACTGCCATAGCATAAATTGTTTCCTTTTGTATTTCCTCTTTTCTATTACATCAGTTTGTATGCATAGAGAATCTGAAGTTTGTCTCTGTATGTAACATAAATCACCTTTCAAGTTCTCATTTTGGACGGTGGAGAGAGAATCATGCCAGCTGGGTCCTCTAATTAGAAGGGGGAATTCAGCCAAGCTGCCATGGGGCATTTTTCCATTGGAAAAGATAAAGGCTTTCCATTTCACTGATGACAATCTAATAATAATAGCCATCAAACCGAATAAAATTTGTGTAGCCTGTTTTTGAGTTTGAACAGCCTAGATGAGATATTGAGTCAGACTTTTAGACTATAATACACTCCTGTGTTGTTTTATACTTTTTCTTTCTTTCAATATGAAACCCAAAATGAACCTAAACGTTCAACTGCGTGTTTGGAATTTCTGTAGCTATGCTAGCATTCCTCATTGGCATCAGTCCTTTCACACAAATATATATAATATAAATTGCTGTCAGGTTATTTCTACTCTCAAACAAGAGAAGAAATAGTTAAATGTAGCATGTATAGACTTTTTGGAAACAGTTTTTTTTTTTTTTTATATATATTCAGGTTTTGTAAATTATGGGATTATGGTTTTATGGTATTCATGAGTTAAAATATATACCTTCGCTTCTATATCTAAAAAATATATATAACCATAAAGTGCAAAGTACATTGATGGTATATTGCCACAGAAAATGTTGCAGTGCATGGATAGACAATATTATACAGTTTTTGTCCCCATCTGTACTAATTACTGCACTTGTGTAGTCTGATTTAATAGAAATAAATTGTTTTTATTCAATCTTGGTATAGTGGCATATTAGCATTTCAAATACTAAAATAGCCTCCCAACTTTGATTTCCGTTTATTTGTCTAGTATGGTAATCATGTTTAGTACAAAGTAATCCCTGGAGCATTTTTGAGTGCCGTTTCCTTGAATCAGAAAAATGTTTTACACAAGTGAATGCTGAAATTTAAGCCAATTTGCAAATATTGTACCCTGCCATATTTGAAGCAAACACCTATACAAGTAATCACTTTAGCATTGTTTGAGATTTAAAATGACTCATTTATTGTCATATTTGTTTCAACAACAGGTGGCAGCAGAGCTTTGCAAACCAATTAAACCAATGACAGAAAATAGACTGCCACTGGAGCAGTTTAAATAATGCTGGTCTATTTCCTTGATTTTCTTGTCTTTGCTTTCAGAAGTAACATATAGAAATGCAGCTCAGCTCCGCATTGACAAATCGACTCCTATGGATTCAACAATTACCCAGAGATGCTCCAATATTGTAGCAGCTTCCTGTGAAGATACACAGCAGGTAGCATGCCATTTTCCTGCACATTGTCTTGTGTGTTTAAGTAAATTCAAACAGTAATTACAGTTGGAAGAAATCAAGAAAAAGATCTAAAAGAAATGGTTTAGTTACCTATCCCAGCTCTCCCCTCATTATCAAGGCCTTGCTATGTTTTTTTCTATTAAATGACAGTGATTTAAATTTCTGAATAATGTGGTTACAGTTAATACTTTATACTCTCCACATCAGATGCCATGAGCATGGTGATGTGTATTAATTATAAAAAAAAATCATAAAATATTAATGCATTGGTGAGATCCTAAGCAGCTGATCCCACTTTTGGTAGATGTACTGTTTTTGAATATTTGCCTGTCTCTGTACATTTATAATTCAAATTGTAAACAGTTGGAGAAGAGCATGCCATTTTCAGTTATAAAACTTTTTCTTAGATGAAAACACATTTGCTTGCTAGAAAATGTCTTAATCTTTTTGTCCATTTTTTTCTTTCTTATATAGATTATAAATCAGACACATTCATCCAGTTTGATCTCTCAGAATAAGAGGTATGTTTACAAATGTGATTGTACTTAAATCCAGAAGAATCCCATCTGAAATTTCCAGCAGGAGAAGTGCTACTTACATTTATTATCTGAATTGTTTAGCCTGTTTCAGGTGTAGCCATTGCTATCATAATAAGACACTTTATTATCGTTTGGTACCTCATTTTTCATTGTATATACCTTAAAGGCCTATCAAGCTTAGACAAACCAGTATTTCTTTTTGACTGTCTAGTGTGAAATCTTATTTGTGATGCAATACAATCTTATTTGCATGTGTCAGAGACTTGCATCATTATGTTATTTGAATTGTTGGTCCTATCCCGTACCCCTACTCATAATGAGCTATTATTTCACTTAGTTGATAATCTGGAGTGATCCAAGAAAATGCTGTTCAAAATAACTGATCAGTGGTGTACATGACTTACACTAAGGCAGTGTTTCCCAGCCTTAGTGGTGTCACAGCCCAGTTTTATACATTCCTGTGCCTATGGGGGGGTTAGAGGCATCCCAATCTGTGAATTGCATGCATCCATGAATGTAGGGGGTGAGGGCTGGTGGAGTCCATGCAATAAGCCTAACATTAGATGAATCAAGTGCGATGAACAAATCTTTTCCTTCTTGGTGAATTGTGCACCATCATCACAGCGTGGGGTTGGGGAACTCTTCCTGTGAATCGAGTGCAGTTGTTGGAATGATGGGAGGTTAATGGAATGGGGTTGATTTATTTGTGCGGGTTTGGTCACGGCCCACCTGAAGTGGTGCCGTTACCCACAGGTTGGGACATGCTGCTCTAAAGGGTTTTAAGTGATCTTGCCACGATATGCACTTACCAAAAACCATGTCTTTCTCTAAGTCATTAAATATAATATTATGCAGCCTTAATTAAAGTGATATTATGACATGTAATTGTGTAGTTTTCTGGCAAAATCCATCAGGGTAAAGCACATTTTATTTAATAAAGCACTTTTTATTTTAATTACAACTGTAATAAATCTACCGTTCTTATAAATTGTATGCTCCAAACCCAGTTTAACTTCTCCTAGGTAAATTAACCTAATCTGTCCTCATTGGATCAAGGTGTCATTGTGGAGCAGGTTTTTTTTTTTTTTTATTTTTTTTTTTTTTTTTTGTCTTGCTGGTTCACCGCTGCAGGGGCCTCATGCATAATGCCGTGTGTAGAATTCCACTACATAAATCCCGGTTAGCATGGAAAGTAATGCACTTGCATGCACCTGCCTCCACTCCCCAACTCCTCCCAGAATTACGCCTCTTTGAATGTGCAAATCAATATAAATAGCCCTTAAGCTCAGCATTCTGTGAAAAGACAATGGCAAAAGCACGGGGTAAAATAGAAGAATTTCAGCTAATACCAAGTGGAGGCAAGGAAAAATGTACTATTTGTTGATTTAAACAGTGGCGTAAACAACAAAAGGAAGTTGATCGAGTAACATAGCATGTCGGAGAAACTCAAAAGTTCAAGTTCACAAAGTCGCACAGTGCCTGAAATAAAAAAGAATTTGTCAGATATCAAAGTCGCCGTGAAAAGGCGAGTCGTAGCCCACCGTCTGAAAGTCATTTGGAAGCTTATTAGGGTACAGAGAAAAGAAAAAAATAATAGGCACACCCTTATCACAGAACTTTAATCTCGAAATTTCCACTTTAATCATGTACTTTATTTTGTCATTGAAGTAGAACATCATAAATTTCATCTTAAAATCTTTAATTTACCAGTTTCTCAAATACCATCGTACATAAAGTAGCATGTTAAATGCTTTGTGTTGTATGTATTCTTCTATGTGCTCTATGTGTGTGAATCACTACATGATTCTTAAACGGGCTTTCTCTTCCTCCGACAGGACACAGAATCCATTACATTCGTGATATTACAGCTTTCTGAATAATTTAAATATCGAGGTGTATACTTGATATTATTTTCATGATGATGGGAATTAAAGCCTGTTATTAAACATGGGAACACAGTGGCGCAGTGTTAGTGACGAGCTGGTGCCCTGTCCAGTGATTGTTCCTGCCTCCCGCAAGATGCTTGCTGCGCCGTGAGCGACCTTCGATGAAATAATTTATTGCAGCAGTACTGTCGCTTTCAAACGTACTAACCCCCAATTCCTGTCCTTCCTTTTATTTCTCCAAGTACCCAATCGCCACACAATCAGCTCTGTAATAGATGTCAAGCCATCTGTAAGTTTAGAACGCTGATTCTTCAAAACTTTTAAGGAACATTGAAGTATCTTCATAGTACATGTTTAATTATTCTATCCGTCTATCCATCCAGTGTTGCAGCAGTCCCAAGAATACAGCGCAAGACAGGAACAATACCTGAATGAGGTGCCAGCTTGTCGCTAATGCTGCAACACTGTGCCTTCACACATTTAATTATTAACAATATAGATTATTTAAATGATGTTAACATTTTATCTGTATAATGTAATAAACATATTTTGCTGCATTTCATCTTAAAAATGATATCGTCATCATATGTAAATATGCACTTTATAAAGTGGCTCAGGTCGTGCAATATTACAACTGTAGTGCAAGTTTACAGTGAGGTAATTGTACTTATAAGTACAAACAGTTCTACAAGAAGTACTTGATAGACTAATTGAGTGCCTTTATAGTTTGTGGGATGAAACTGTTTTTGAACCGCGAGGTCCGTACTGGAAAGGCTCTGAAGCATTTGCCATATGAGAGCAGTTCAACAGACAATGTGCATGGCTGAAGCATTGTGTGCTTGATGCTGTATACCGGTAATTCTCTTCTTCTGATCAGCTGCTGTAGAGCTGTGATTCCACACTCGGATACAGTGGGATAAATACTTGAAGGAAACAACGCTAAAGCAGTTTGGCCATTCCGTGGACCATAATATTGTTACAGGTTAATTTCAGTCAGATGCCTTAAACTAATAAACATGCAGTTAATCATAAGTATGTGGTTTATATCAGTGTATTTGATAAAGCTGCGTCAGGGATATGGATCTAAAACAGAAAGGGAAACTACACAGGAACAAAAGCACTGCTTTGATGCTGGGTGCCGCCAGTTTGCAAAACCAGGTGGAGAACTTGTGTACGCCAGGGATTGAGCTGGCATGAAAATGTGCATGGCTTTATGCCAAGTTTCGTTTTTATACATCACGATGTGAGCGTGGAAACTGGCATACACTAAATTTTTGTGTGTACACACCGTTTATACATGAGGCCCCAGGACACTAGCTATGAATGAAACTTGGCCTGGCTGTTGTTTGAGTGGAGTTTGTATATTCACTTATTGTCTGCAATAAGTTTCTCTTTTTTTTTTCTCCAAAAACGTGCAGACTTGCAGGTTAAGTTAATTTACCACACTGTATAAGCCTTAACTAAGTAAATGTTTATGCCACTATAATCTTTGTTATAAACGTTGGCCTAATCTAGGAGTATGTAATGTACACAAGTAAAATAAAAGCTTATGAATATTTTATCTCTTTAATTATAACACATTTTAAAATCTTTCCATACATCATGTACTCCTTTCATGCTGAAGTTATTTGTTACAATGTGTTCATATAGGCAAACGTATATTGAAATAGTCTTCATTTTAAGATGTGAAAACTGTTAAAGGATATGTAGACTTTCTGTGTAGACTATGTATACAAACGTATCATTGAAATTTAAAGGAGTGCTCCAGTGCTAGATAGTACAATTCTAATACACATTTTTTCTCTTGCAGTTGCTGCTACTGTTGCACAGAGGCAAAACACAGGAACTGGGCCGATATGAACATGACCATAGTGCTTCCTTTCTCTTGTGTTTCTTGCACTGAGGCTAATGTTGACTTCACTACTCATTTATCAGCTTTGGTTAGCAGGGCCACAAAAGCACAACAAAACACGTTCAAAAGTGATAAGCAAACAGAACCAGTGAAGGAAAGTAGACACCCACCATTAGGTGATGGCTATTTTGAAATGACATTGGACGAGGAGGTAAAAAGTCCCACCTTCACTCTTGCTTCAGAGGACCCGGTGGAAAATCACAAAGGGAGGGACCAGTATCATATCAACAAGATGTTTTGGATTTTCTGCATCCAGGTTGATAAAGACCGTAAGCAATTTGTATCTTGTGTTGTGTTTTTGGATAACTTACTGGCCATCTTTCAAGTCCCTCAAACGGAGCTCACAGGACACATCCAGAGAGCCTGTGTTGATTTGGAAGCCATACTTACAGTTCCCTATTCAGATATAGAGGGATTTGGTTTTGACATTCCAGAAGTGTGTATCTCCTTAAAGTTAAAAGCATGTGAAACACGCTGGTTTTTTCTTACTGACTCACAGAATTCAACAGAACTTTTCTCTTGCTTAATGAGGTTTGCATCAACTGCAAATAAATGTAGTCTTTTTCCAGATTATATGTGTCCTAAATTGCAAGACTTGGTCAATCAGCTCCTTGAGGTGAATCAGCTGACTGACAACAGCTCAAGTGTTAAAGCAGTCTTTGTAGCTTATCTTCTGAATACTGAGGAGCTCAACAGTTGTACTAAGCAAGCTATATGTATATCTAATCTCTCTTCAAGCCCAGGAAAAACATCTTTTTCAGACATTTTTTCTCTCTTATTGCAGTGCAATACACAGAAACAATTTTTGTATGTGCCCTGCCTGCTTATACTGACACTTAATTACTTTTATGTCATTAGAGTGGATTTTGTGGCCCTGGCAAATAAAACCTCTGTAATTAATAAGACCGGCAGCTGGAAATTTACCCAGATTCCTCTGGCTTCAATTCTACAGTCACCCAAACAAGAATGTAGCTCAAGTTCATCTTCTCCACCGTGCACCGGAGCATTCAGAGATCGCTATGTTGTTGAACTCATGACTGGCTACAAGTTTGTCACTGCTGTCTTCCTCCTTCCTCAAGACAAATTTCTCTTTCTAAGACTCTTCAGTCAGCTCAGAGCCAGCCTGCAGGATGTAAAGACAATAGCATTCTCCACAACGAGAAAGTGCCACAGACCAATAAAGAACTATACTCTAGCTTCCGTGATGACTCAAAGAACCCCTGATAGCAGGTCAGTTGCCACTTTTACCTAACAGCTAATGTGACATTCAATGTCTTAATCCCTAAAACAGCCCAATTTCTAGTGGGTAAATTGATTTTAGTTTTTCTTCTTCAGTTAAGTATCTACAGAAAATGGTTAATGTATTGTTCCAGCATAAGAGTTCACATTAAAAATAATGAATGGATGAATATGTGTACAAATGTTTTGTCATGCAGAACAGTATCATGACTTTCAAGGGTTTTGAATACTTTGGCACACCACTGTGGCATAGCAGTAGAAATGTGTTGCAGGAACAGACTCAACTGAACAAAATTAGGGCTTTTGCCTCCTAGAAATCCAGCTTCATAATGCATAGATTTTATTACTACCATTTGATTTCTTTTTTTCTTTGCAAATATTTCCTGGTTCTTGCCAGAATTGATATTGCTTATTTTTATGGTCCATGTACTAAAGGTCCTGCTTTTTTTTTTTTTTTGTCTAATCTTCATTTATTCTATACTTAAAAAAACCTCAATCAACTCTGAAGAATATTTTATCCACACATTCATTTTCCTTAATCCAGGTAATATAGTCCAGGGTCTTAAGTGGTTGGAAACTATCTGAAAGAGTGTTTTGCATTTGAAATATGTCAGAAAATTAAGTAAGCTTTAAGCTACATACTTTTTTTTTTTTTTTCTTTTTGAATAAATCTAATAGCAGCAACATGCTGTATCAGCGCTTGCTCCCAACTTCTCTATCTCTCTCCACTACAAAATAACTTACTAGGAATTATAATACTGCTGCTTCTAAATACACATTGCTGTTATTTTCCCCTAACATTTTACTAATAGAGATGACTGGTTTATTAATTACCATGTTTGTGTCTTGGTTATGAATTAATAAGATCTTCTTTGTTACGAGAGTCTGAAGATTGCTATATGCATTTCAAATTGTGAGTTCATCAGTCCAGCCCATCAATCACAATTTGTTTTCATGTCAGTCTCAAGTATGTGGGACAGGACAGTCTGTATATGTGTGTCTTGTGCTTGCTTAACTGTCAAATGGAAATCCTTCTCATGTTTATATTTATGATCTCCATAAAATATTTAGGTGAATATAAACCATCTCTAGGAAGTTGGATGTCATCAGTGTTATGGACTGCTAAGAGAAGAGAATATGCAGTGCAGCACATAATACCACACCAAGGCTGCTGAAGCATTGAAAACATTTAACTCAGTTAAAAGTTGTGCTTGGACACAAAGTCGTAGATCCTCAGACATTTGTAGACCTCTAGGCTCAAGAAGACTACAACTTTTAAAAGACACCTTCTGGCATATTTATTATGCTTTTTATTATGAGTTGTTAAGTCACTACCAGGCCGCTATGCAGTATGAGTTGCATTTTCCAGTTTTTGTGGTTTGGCTGTGAAATAAACTGTAAGCAAATGAGAAATAGTCTATATGAAGACATTTTAAGCATCTCGGTGCCCCACAGACTTGCATGTTAGCTCGGGTTTAATATGTGTGGTGACACAGTATTATTAGTCTAAGTTCATCAGTACATTTCTTCACTGACAGTAATTTTCATGAATATTTGGTAAATGTTTATATTTAGATGTCCCAAGTGCAAAACAATTTTAATACAACTTTTCCTTCAGTGTGTATAGTGGAAATTCTTAAATTTAATCTTATTGTTTTTTTCTATTACTAATTACATTTTATATTCATTAGCAAGTCGCATGATAGTGTCTTGGTTAATGCAGTTGATCCATATCATCAGGGATATGGTCTTGAAGTCCAGTCTAGTCACTGTGCGACTTTTGCAAAAACTTTGTTCCTTACTGTTAGGGTAGTGGCAATGCTCAATAGGCCTGTTATAGGTTAACTAGACATTAAGCCCGTTACAATAACGGGAGCTAGAACAGTAGTGCATAAACATTAGTTGGAACAGTCTATATTAAATGGCAAGGGAACTTGTATGTGCTGTAATATGCGTCACTGTATTGTGTGCCTTTAATTTTCTCTCGCAGTAATACTGGTTTGTATTTCCGTAAAATGCATGTAATTTTCTCTGACAATAATACAGTGGAACCTCGGTTCACAACCATAATTCGTTCCAAGACTCTGGTCGAAACCCGATTTGGTCGTGAACCAAAGTAATTTCCCCCATAGGATTGTATGTAAATACAATTAATCCGTTCCAGACTATACAAACTGTATGTAAATATATATTTTTTAAAGTTTTTAAGCACAAATATAGTTAATTATACCATAGAATGCACAGCGTAATAGTAAACCAAATGTAAAAACATTGAATAACATTGAGAAAACCTTGAACAACATAGAAAACTAACACTGCAAGAGTTTGCGCTATGAACCACTCGCTAAAAACACTTTTTTTTTTTTTTAATGATTTTTAAAGACGGGGAAAAAATGAACATTTGAAAAATCCTTAATTTAATAAACAACCAATAAAGATAACATTGCAACAATGCACGCACGCGCCTGTGTGTGTGCCTCTCTCTCTCGCGCGCCTGTGTGTGTATGTGTGCGTGCGTGTCTCTCTCTCGCGACTGTGTGTGTGTGTGTGTGTGTCTGTCTCTTGTGCACGCCTGTGTGTGTGTGTCTCTCTCTCTCTCTCTCTCTCTCTCTCTCTCTCGCGCACGCGCCTGCACAGGGATTGCACAAGGAGAGACTGAACACGGACACCTGGACGCACACAGGGGTTTTATTAAAGAGGATGTGAATGTTGCATTTTGGTGTCTGTCTGTGTGTCTTCTTCAGGATCATCCAGTGCATTGTGCCTGATGCTCCACGGCCATTATGTGGCTTCTTGTTACCTTATAATGGAATAAGTAGTTGTGGAAAATGAATAAATGGATGGGTAAATGAACATTTATTAATTTAAGATTACATTTGGCTGCTTTTTATGATTAGTCAAGAGTTTTCTAGATTTTTCTGCATTTTCCTTTTAAGCTTTATCTATCTTTTATTACAAAGCCTGTGCATTTTCTCTAATTTTGCCCTATCTGTCTGACTGTCTGTCTAATCCTGCCAACTACACTAAATTATCTCTCTCTCTCTCTCTCTCTCTCTCTCTCTCTCTCTCTCTCTCTCTGTGTATATTAAAAAAATAAATATATATAAATAGAGAGAGAGAGAGAGAATATATATATATATATATATATATAGATATAAATAATCTCGGGATAAAAGAAAGAAATTTAGCTTTTGGGATTTGCGAACAAGACCCAGCTTGACCTCTACAGTTCAGGAATGTTATTTAGATATAGGGAAGAACCTCTTCACAGTCTTTTTTGATATAGTAAAAAGCAGAAAATCTAAACTGTGAAATAAATTGTCTTCCCCAAAAATAGGGCCGCCATGCTTAAAGTTTATTTTTTGTAGCTGTTAGTTTACATCCAGGTATTTGTGTACATATAACTTAATCATTTTTTTTTTTATTTCCCCTTTTTGTTTCCTGTCTTTCACAGCCCTCAGGGTTTTTCAAGGCCACATTTAACCCTTTCATTGCTGTACCCCTCTGATCCCTTGATACAGAAACTTACTGAAGAGAATCATTGTCCATTTCATCTCCAGGTGTCCCCATCTCTTGATTTCCTGACAGGTCTGAAAGGAGTTGAATTGGTTGAGTTCTTCTATAGCAGCATTGCAGAGGTAAGCCAGCCAGAGGAAAAGCAGAGTTCTTGTTATCAATAGAAGATAAAGTGCACTGTAAGACCCTGTATTGTTTTATTTTTAAAATATATATCACATGTCTTCTTATGAATCATAGGGCACTTAACATGAGACGTCCTTTAAATTTGCAGAGGCATAGCTCCTAATCCTTTAAAACAGGGACATTTTTAGGTGAGCCAGAGTATTTCAATTTTCCCTGGACATCTTTGTTCCTTCTGGCTTTTAAATTTTATGCATCATTAATTCAGAAAAAGGTTTTTAATGTAACAATTATAAAATTGGTGTGTGTTACAGTAGTATAACCTTTTAAAATATTGTTTTTGGTATAGTTACACTGTAAAACTGAATGATAATTTTTTTGCATTAATAAGATGTTTGCTGTTGCTGAGAGTCTGTTTCATGTCACTTAATGCTTCCATAGCACATATTCTTTTCTCTTTTTGTTTCTGATATGCAGAGGCAAATAGAGTTTTAAAAGCAGGTACATTTTTTAGCAGTTATTTAGTAAGTACAGCATCTTTTGCAAATGTTTTATTAGTTTAAGTTCAATAGATTTAGTTTCATGTAGAAAGCAGTAACTTTGCAGGATTTTCGCAGTTGCTCAAGTCAGTGGAAAGTGTTTTGGGGGTTGTAATAGTCTCTGCACATCTTATTTTATTTATGTACACTTAGAGGAGTCTGCTTAAACAGTTTTTTATGTTTTATGCAGAACAAGGTGGCAACAAATATGTTTGTCTCTCAGAAAGCTAAGGTTGTCCTTAGTCTTTTCATATGTGTTCCTGATGTCAAGGTTTAGCGTGCTATTGTATGTATGATTCATTTTGCTCTTACTCTGGTTGAAAAATATGAATCTTGGAGATCAGGGATCCTACAAAGTTATATAAAATGAGGGTAGTCTTTGCTAAAATTTAAAGGATCATGGTTGTGAATTCTTCCATTCTCAAAAGTATTTTCTTGAAATACTTATGGATGAGAGTAAGTAGAGTGCTCCCCACCCAATAAGAATAACCCTCTCTGCTTTAATATCCTCTAGGCTACAACAGTGCTTAGTGGTCAGTTGCTCAAAAACAGGACACGCCTGTATTGCCAAGGCCAGGTGATGTCTCTATTACAGCTTTTCCACTCATAGGCTGCATCCACATTAATACATTTTCATTTAAAAATTCAGACATTAACCTTATTTTACAATCTTTTGTACACACTGCCAAGCATTTTTAATTCCCCTAGAGCTGTATACTTCTGAAAATGCTTGTATTCCAATGTGGATGGTAGAAAACAAAGACTCTAATTGCACTGTCATTTTCTTCTGCTTATTACGTACTCCTTCACTGACTTGATCATTCTTATTACAATGGCACATTCCCTGACTGGTCTTCCTTCATGGAAGAAAACCACATTCCAACATAGCAGGCACAGAAGTTACTTTCCATGGCACCAAATGTGTTGCTTACATGTATACATTTTAGTTGCATTTTGTAGTTTAAATACAGCATACATGCACAAAAATCATATAATTTATCGTTCACTTCAGATTTCCAATAAATCCTATGGCTGGTGGCTTTACACCCTCGTCAAGGATTTTTCCGCCAATTCATTAATGCCCAATGTAGGTGAATGTTTCCGTCATATGCGTTTTCAGTAATTTAAAGTGGATCTAAATGCTTTTGTAAATAATGCAAAAATGCTAGTATGGATGGAAATTGTTTTCATTTAAAAACACTGCTGGTCAGATTGATGGAGGAAGAGGATCTAAGGTTACGGGAGGGAATGGCAACATGAAGAAGGTCGGACAGGCATGGAGGGGTGAGGTTATGAATGGCTAAATGTTAACAGCAGAATTTTAAAATCAATTTGAAACTTAATCAGGAGCCAATGAAGCTGCTGCAAGACTGGAGTAATATGGTGAAAGACTGGGTTCGAGTAATGAAGTGGGCAGCAGAATTCTGGACTAGCTGAAGCTTATGGAGAGATTTATTAGAGAGACCAAAGAGGAGCGAATTTCAATAGTCCAGACGAGAAGTCACAAGACTGTGAACAAGAATGGCAGTGGTATGGGGAGTGAGGGAGGGAGGGGCAGATGCGATTAATATTACGTATATGGAAGTAAGCAGACCGGGTGATGATAGTACTCTCTTTCCAATCTCACATTAATAACAAGGATGACACCCAGATTCTTGACCTGAGGTGAAGAGGAAAAAAAGGAGTTATCAATAACAAGTGAAAGATTATCGGCTTTGGATAATGCTGACTTTATACCAATGAGGAGAACCTCAGTTTTGTTACTGTTTAAGAAAATTTGAAGAAAACCAGGATTTAATTTCAGCAATGCAGTCCATAAGCGAAGATGGTGGAAAAGAAGAGGTGGCTTTACTAGCAAGGTAGAGCAGAGCTGGGTGTCATCAGCAGAACAGTGAAAATGAATGCTATATTTACGAAAGATATTGCCAAGGGGAAGAAGATAAATAATAAAAAGAAGCCCAGGACAGGGCCCTGGGGCACACCTGAAGTAACAGCGGTGGGTTGGGATGTGAAAGTTTTAAGCTGAACGAACTGAGTGCGGCCTGAGAGGTAGGATCTGAACCAATCTAGTGGAGTGTGGGTAATTCCAATCAAAGATAATCTATTAAGGAGAGTGGTATGACAAATAGTATCAAAGGCCGCACTCAGATCAAGGAGGATGAGAATAGGAATTAAACCAGAGTCAGCAGCCATAAGAAGGTAGTTGGTTAATTTTAAGAGAATGTCACCCCACATCTACATGAGGTGTGCTGAAATGGGACCTGATCCTACTAAAGAGAATATACTGTTAGATTAGCGCTGAAGGTTTTCTCAACACATACACAAAATCAAAAGTCCACTTGATAACTATAACATTCATGTCAAATCAATAGTAATTTTGATGTCAGTCAAGCATTATAATTTCCTGTCAGGAGCCATTTGTACGTGCTTTGCTGTCTTGTGGACACAGGAAGCATTCCTAGCAACGTAAGCAGTTCCTCTATCACTTCTTATCCAACCTCACACTTGGTCCAGCCTTAAAATATTCCTGAAGTGTCTTGATAGTCCATGCCAAGACCTGCTAATCATTGCGAGGCATAGATAATGTGATACAGATTTCTGCCAAGACATATTTCCATTTTTTGCAAATTTATGTTTTCTTTATTATACATCAAGTTTTTCAATGCTTTCAAGATATTTTCTGTTCAGATTCGCTTTTGGGAAAAGGAAATTTGATTTACATTCTGGCAGTAGGTGGAAAGCTATTCCCCAAAAAATAAATTCTTTGTCAATCTATATTAAGAGTGGATCTTACAACTTGAAACTACATGTCATGTTTATCTCATCAGTATTTTTGTCCAGGATTGAACCAAGACAATACTAAATGTAATCAACTGTCAGCTCCACTCAAGACTTGGACTGGATTTTCGGCTATTTGAAATCCACTAGTTCACTAATTTTACTTTGTTGTTAGATGCCCTTGGCATCTAAACAGATGCTTACGCACTTTTTAACCTTCTTTGGAATTCAGCTCAACATTACCTCCTTTCTTAGTGTACAATCTAACATTGTCTTTCCTAGCTTACTCTTTAATTTTCCTCAACTGGAAAAATCAAATGCAGTCTTTAAAAAGGCTTTGACACATACTTTGTTGTCTAAAATGAAAATAAATAGACAGATTGAGTGGGGTCAGCCCAACAATTTTACAAAAATTATTTTTGAACATACACCATACTTTTAATACCTAGAGTAGGTCTGACATTTTCATTTTTAAAGAAATTGGCTTTTGGGTAATACAGATAGCTAAAAGGAAAGGATTACATAAGTAATTTTATTCTGATGTATTTTTTTTTTTTGTGCCACTCCTCACAAGGTGAATAAAGTTATTGTAAAGGTGAAGAATTTGGATTACATTTGTTTATAATTTTTTGTTTAAGGTTGAGAATGAAGAGTTAAGGCACCTGATATGGTCTGCAGTGGTGTTTTATAAATACCCTGATGTTGAAATGACTGCCTGCATCATGCTATCCACAAAAGCTGTGTATTTTATCCTGGCTGATTCTGCAGCTGAACTCCACGATCAAACTTGTAAGCATCAATTGTTGTAAAATCAATCTCATAATTGCAGATTTGCTTTTGTTTTTGAGTCAATTTTGGTGTTTCTGATATTTTATTTTTAAGATATGCAACCGTCTGTCACATATTTTCACTAATATATTATGAAATTTTAACCAAATGGGCATAAGGTCGGGTCACTCAAAGACAGTCACAGAGCACAGGTTAAATCATCTAGAAATTTAAGAGAAGTCAAAACATTGAAATATTAAACTCTAAGCTTTAAGCTTGACAGCTAAGAAATGACTCTCCCATAGGCTAAGAAGCACAATGCCAGAGCTCTGATTTTAGGCAATGCCAAACATTTATTTCCCAAGGCCCTACCATCACTTTTCTGTTTTTTTTTATTAATTTGGCTAACTACAAAGGCAGACGGATGCAGCCTGAAAGGAGTCAGAGTTCAGTACCTGTACCTTACATTTTCTTTCCACTAAATCTATACTGTACCTGTTAGTAATGTCCCATCTGGTTTGCAGATAGCATCATAAAGCAAATGTATGTTAATTTATATAAGGAGTCATGAGAAAATTCCTGATGCACAAGTTAAGTGATTTGTTTTGTTATTATCACAATCTACTAGATTTGGTGCTTTGGTGTGCACCATGTACTTTGTAATGAGTTTCCCTACAATGCTTACCTTGTGTTCTTGGGTGTGCAAAATTACCAGTTCATGAGAAATAAAGATTTAATATACACTGCCTGGCAACCTACAGAGTTGTATTAAGAAGTGTGAGACTTGGGGGTTGGGTAATAATGACAAGAGACAGTGAAATACCCTTGGTAAGCAAGAATCTTGATAGAAATGAAAAGCAGAACATCCAAAAAATTCCAGTCTTATGCAATTGTTTGATTCTCTGTGGAGTGTGCTTTATGCATAATGTTTGGGTACATTGCTTTGATTTGTGGTCAAGTAGAGGTAAAATGAAAACCTATTACCATATGTATACACATATAAGTCGGGTCTTGAAACCCGAAAAATCGATAATAAAATCAGACCCCGACTTATATGCCCGTTCAAAAATGCGGCACTTAATTTTTTAAAAATTTTTTTAACATCTTCTTGCCTCCCCCAATCTCACATTAGTTTTTCAGACACATCGAATTTTGTTGCAGCAGTGCATTTACCAATTTCTTTCGCTACTTCAATGACATTTCATTTAAAACCAGCTTCATATTTTCTTCTGATCAAATGCTCCATCGTAGATAAGGGATGCAGTTACGATAAAGGTGTATGAGGACGTGAGATACAAAAAACACAAATCAGTGCAAACGTCGCTTCGGAATACTTTGGGTATTACCGTGTGGTCATGTAGGCACAATATAGAGAGAGGTTAAGAGCACGCACTGATACAGCGCATTGCCGCACCCACATAGAAAAAAAAATGCAGTGTGCTCCGTGGTTACACTCTCAGGTGGGCGTTAGCATATCATAATCTCTTGTACCAATAGCGTAAGTTTTCCACATGCAAATACTGTCGTAATTGAAACAAACCATGAAACTCAAACCGATTATGACAGCAGCAATCCAAGCTGTGAGATTTGAAACAAGATTACTGTTTACATGGCCAACTGTACGTTACATGCTCAAAGAGTAAGCTCAGCGCACAACTTGGTCATATTACAACTGGAGGGCTGAACTGACAACGTGTCATACAAAGAGATCCTTAACAAATAATTATTGGTATATTTTCCCTCAGTTTAAAAAGGTTTAATTTTCTTCTTAATAAAAATTTTAAGGCAGTACTTCACTGCTGCGAAGCGTGGGTATTTTGCTAGTTCAGTGAAAACCGTATACAAAGTTTACTAATCATTTTTCTTATGTGCTCATCACTGGTGCATGCATTATTTCTTCATTTATGAGAGCTCCCATTGTATTGCTACAGACTTGATTTTAAATTGAACATCGTTTCCTAGAGAAATGTTAGAATGGTTTGCAGATGTGCAAAGCATTATATTCAGTTCAAAGACGCTGCCAGCTTTATGCAGTATTGCTATTAAGAGAATTTTGCTATCCAGTGAATTTAGTGTTGCTTAGGTATGCAGTGTGTTGGCGTCGCCACCCAAAATGAGAATTGTTAGTCAAGGTGCAATGAAAACCCTTACTTACCATAATTATGGAATCAACAGAAAAAAAGAACTCAACACAAATTAATTACTGTATTTAATGAACTAAAGAAATTCTATTGTTGAATTTTAGGTTTTTCAAATCAAACAACCAAAATTAGAATACAGGAGAATTATGCATGATATTGAAGCACAAAAATGCTGAACAGATCCTCAAAATTAACGTAGAAAAAGTAACACTATCCTAAGAATTTACTGAGCATAAATAAAGTATGCTAAATAGTCTAGTCCTAAGGGAAACAGGGGATGTCCAAACCCGTAAACCAGCACATTTTAAGGCTTAGAGAAGCATGAACAACTTGAAGTGACAGAAGGAGAATAACATAAACGCAAGTCACGCGCATAAGAACCAGAGGCTACAGGAAAACATGAGCATGCTCACGCTCTCCTGCTTAAGATGTGCACACATTCTCTTGCGCAGTACGTAATAGTACCTTTTTTACCAAATCTAAAGCACAGTCAAAAGGCCTAAGAATATTCCAGGGCTTAACTCCAATGATTTAATAACATGGTTATCAATATAGTCCGAGTCCAAACTGAATAGTGAAGGTAAGGTGGAGAAAATACCAAAAGCAGTAGAAAGAGCTCAAGCCAGAACATGATACGCAGATCTTTTTTTTTTTTATAGTTGCAGTAGAGCCTTATTTGTACTTTTCAGCTCATTTTTATCATTTTATAAAATGGTGTGCTAAGAGACACACACACAAATTACTTTCTACTTTATTTTATTTCAGTAGTTTGGAACAGTGCAGCTGATGGGGAGAAACAAGATTTTCACCTATCTTATTGCCTTGTAATAAAGCTGAATGAGCTCCAGTCAGTCAGTGTTGGCCTTTTTGACCAGTACTTCAGGATTACAGGTAAGCAGTATTGCCAGTATCTTCTCTGAGATTCTACGGTGCATTTATTAAAAAAAAAAAAAAAAAAAAATGATGTGCTTGTATTATGCTTAAAGGATACATTTGGTCTATTTCAAGTCAAAATTATTTCTTCACATTCATGGTATATATTAATTTTAATAATTTTCTAAGGTGGGGGCATTTTTTTTATTTTATTTTAAAAATTCTTTGTATGTTCTTGCATTTTACCATGGGGCTAATGGATACAAAGGTCTATAGGTGAATGAAGAATCCTTAAAACATACCAAATATGTTCATTTTTCAATCCAGAAATATCGAGGAGTGATTTGTGTCTTGAGATTGCATACAATATTGTAAAACCACGTATCTATGTGATTTTAGGAAGTAAAAAAGCACAAAGCAAAATCTTGTTGTGACATTCACCAGTTTCAAAAGGAGACTGTGTACTTTGCCCCACCTCTTGTTGTCTTCTGTGGCATCTTTCAGGCCCTTGAGGTGTGAATCCACCTAGGAAAGTCATCACCAAGTGCAGCTATTAACACTGAAAGTTGATGCCATGATGTGAGTTGCTGTCTGTGTTCTGTAGAGAACTAGGCCATAATAACTGAAAAGGGCACACTTATGATCGCTAATATCTCAGGTTAAACGGTTGGGAGACAAAGTCTAAGAGATGAGATTGTGTTGGTTTGAACATGTGCAGAGGAGAGATGCCGAGTATATTGGGAGGAGGATACTAAGGATAAAGCTGCCAGGCAAGAGAAAGGCCTAAGAGAAGGTTTATGGATGTGGTGAGAGAGGACATGCAGGTGATGGGTGTAACAGAACAAGATGCAGAGGAAAGAAAGATATGGAAGAAGATGATCCACTGTGGCAACCCCTAATGTGAGCAGCTGAAAGTTGAAGAAATAACTGGTTAATAATTAAGAAAGTGTCTTGAAAAAAATGTGCAGACACATGCAGCACCTCATGATCTAAGATTGAAACCCCTGCTCGAGACATTGTAGTTGTAATATTGCTAATATTTACTTTTGTATTTATTAGCACACTTTATTAATGGTATGCCTTTGGTTGTTAATCTGTGTGTGTGATTTAGAGGAATATCCCACCCAGAAATTATATTTTTTTTTTTATTTGTTTCTTATCCCATGTAATTTGTAGTGATGGCAGGGAGAAATTTTTAGTCTCTTATGACTTTTTCAATGGAAGATCTGCCTCTTCCCCCTTATTCATTGATCAAGAATCCTGTCTTCAATTCAAAAAGTCAATCCCATCCAGCATTAGTTTCCTGTTTATAATATGCAGTGATTTTTCCAGAAATATGTATTTAACAATATTTTAGGAAAAAGCATGCGTTTTGCACGTTTTGAGCATACAACTGGATAACTGACATGCGAATTATGTGCCACAAGTAACTAGAGATTTTTTTTTTTTTCCTTTCCATTGTTGTTTTTCATATCATTTGCCTTTGTATAGCATTTGTCATTATTGGCTTCTATTATATTATAAACTTTTTCTCTTCATTCTGTATAAAAACATGACATTAAAAATATGTCTCAGCCATCACTACAATCTACATGGTTATAAGTAACATATGAAAGAATATCATTGTTGGGTGTAGTATTCCTTAAATATCAAGCTATCTTCTCGCAGCATCTCTGCTGTTTTTCTTTTGTGACCCCCATCAAATAGAAAACTGACAATCTTTAAGTAATATGTATTAAAATAACTGAAATAAATCATTACTTTGCAGTATTGATTATACTGGTGTACCCCATTGTTCTTAAGCTTTCCATTCAGCGCACAGTGATGTTTTAATGATATGAGCTGTAAAATGAAAAAGTGTGTTGATAAAAAGTAGTATACTTTTTTCTTTCAGGATGGTGGAGCTTGTGTTAAAAAGCGAAGTGTCACTCAGTGACATGACATTACTTAAAAGTGATGCCTACTAGCTAAATTACAAACAACATCCTGTCCTAAATGGCATTGCCCTCTACTGTATATCTGCCTTTTTCACTTTCCTACAGAAGGATCAGTGTTGCATACATGCAGTTAGTCTTCAGAGCAGTTAATTAACTTTTAAATGCCTGCCATTCACACAGATGCCACCACTAGTGGTATGTCTGTGGGTTTGGTGTTCTTCTGTGCTTCTTTATAAGCTTTTTGAGAGAAGTGTTGAATATATTCTTGCATTTTCAATGATGGTTTGATTTTACAGTTGCAAAACAATTAAGAGCTATATGCACAATATCAACTATTCAAACTCCTGTGACAAGGACGTATGCTGTTCACATGCTTTGAGTATTCAGTTCTTTGTATTTATTTATTTTATTTTTTATAGGAACCTCAGCAGGTCATATCATTTCCTGTTTGTCCAGGGACAGCTATGCTACACATTTGTTTATTCAGCAGCTTATGGCTGTCCTCTCATTATTAGAAAAGACCCCATCCCCTGAGCCGGCTGAGCAAGACTTTTATACAGAGTTTAGCAAAAAAAGTACAGGTAATGTTTGTATGAAGTATTTTTTGAAAATGTAAATTTGTTTGCCTAAAAAAATATTACTGACTATATGTAATCTAGGCACTTTTTTCCTAAAGGTTTGTGCATTATGTGTGGAGTTACAGGACTGATGATGATGATGGTTTCTGACTAGTAATTCATGTACTTTTATCTCAATTTCATGGCAGGTAAAATGGAAAACTATGAGCTAGTTCATTCAAGCAGGGTAAAGTTCATCTATCCCAGTGAGGAGGAAATTGGCAACTTGACATATATCGTTGCAGAGAAAACAGGAGAACTGTCCAATCTTCTGTCCTGTAACATTCTCCTTTACGTCCTGGTGTTTCAAGTGAGCCATTCCAAAAGTACAGCACTTGAAAACCCGCCTGTATTACACGCGAAAACATTAATACTTACCAGCACTTACATGTTTCTCTTTGATGAGGATTATGTCAGCTATCCACTGCCTGACTTTGCAAAGGAGCCTCCGCAAAAAGAAAAATACCAGCTGACAGATGCCAGAAGGATTCGAGACCTTGATCGGGTGTTAATGGGCTACCAGCCATATCCACAGGCACTTACCTTTGTATTTGATGATGTCCAGAGCCCAGATCTTTTATGTGGATTAACAATGGACCACTTTGCTGATGAGCAGATTAGCAACATGAAAGCTGGAAGTGGGAATGATGCAACCAACCAAGAGATCCAGTGGTGTGTTTTTGTACCAAGTGCGGACAGTCGAGAAAAACTCATTTCTCTTCTGGCACGGCAATGGGAGATCCTTTGCAGCAGAGAACTTCCTGTAGAACTGACTGGCTAATGAGAATCAAAGACAGTAATGAACACCTACTCCTGTCCAAGTTTTGACAGAAAGCAAACACTTGTATTGTACTTGTATATAGTATCCTTGCACAGAGCATCCTGGGAAATTGTATTTAAAACCAAAGGAGTCTAAAATGTACAAATATTTTCACCTAACATTCTTGTCTGAAAATGTATTGGTAATCAATAGGATCTTTATTGTTTAATTGACGTTTTCTTCAGTGACGCATGCTATGTGTCCTTGTGAACTTTTTTCTGTATTTGTATCAAATGTGCAATTACGAAATATGCAAATTGTGCAATTTAATTTGTGGGAGAAATTAAGTCGGTCTTATAGACCCTTTTAAACTGTTTAGTTTGTTAGTTTTAATTCACATGTACTTGTTTTGGCTTTAAATGTTTCATCTGAATGAGGATAAGAAGGAAAATAAACATGCTATATTAAATATGCTATCTACAGAGTTGCGCTGCCATCCCTCACTCCTTTAACTTGGCTGTGTTTTAATTTCCTTTGTTCAGTGCCATCTTGTGCTAACATTATTTTGTCTGCTACAGATCAGACACATTTACTGAATAGCCTTCCAAGACCAGCTGTAGGGGTTATAGAGAAGTCAGCGATTTCCTCTGAAGTATCCTGTCCTTGCCCCATGAGAGATCAGGTAACTGGCATTGAAGTTAAACGGGTTTTCTTTATTTCTTTACGCTTTCCATGAGATTATGAAGTTAAATGAGCTTTTAATGAGCGCATTACAAATTGGTGTTAGGACAGTTACGCAGCTAAATTTACTAGATTTCTGATTTATTACAGTTTAGAATTATAGTTGAACACTCGTAGATTCTTAATTAAAAGTTGAAAGGATTGAATCGAGTAGAATTTTAATACAGTGTCTAAAGCTTTCTTTCTGATTGAGCCCTGTATCCTGCTGCTTCCATCTTATTGATCAAAAGAATAAAAGACCTTCATTTTAACCCCTCACATGCTGCAAAGAATTGCATGAGAAATCTCTCAGTGAAAGAGTGACTTTTACAATTTCGTGTTGCCAGTCAGATTACTGGTGTTTCAAATTATTCCTTATTTTATGGTTTACTGGAATATCTGACAATATCTTGCATAAGAGAACTTGTCTTTAGGAAATGTAAAACATCTGATGTCCTTTTTAAAGAAAACAGGCCGCAGCTATAAAGAATATGCAATGCCAAAATATTTCCCTGTTTACTTCTCCTGTAACTCCAGATTGTTGTAAAAAATCTGGATTGTTTTTCTTCTTTTTTAACTTTTACCCTTTTAATTGTATCCATTGTTTAACATTTAACATTACAGTTCTTTTTGTGTTTAAGATATATATTCCTAATATGCATTTTATGTCATCTTTAAAATAAAATACCAAACATCAGACATGCACAGTAGATTTATTGCATTCCAAGGTGGATCATGGGGAAAAATTCTGAAGATTTATAGCATCCATGCCTGTAATGGCTTGAGATGAGTGTTAATCATTTGACCCCCACACACTGATTTATTTTAGTTTTGTCATGTCTAGTGTGGATTTTTTTAAGATGCCATAATACACAAAATATTTACATTCCTCCGTGCTTATTCGTCCATCTCAAGTTTGAAGATGTTAAATTTGCTTACTGGCTGGAGTGTCTTTTCCATACTCTTCTTGCCAAAACTGACATCGGTTCCTTAGTTTCTCTTGCTTTTTCTGCTCTTCTGAATCTTACTTTGCAGCGTTTGGAGTCTCACTGCTGGAAAGCCTCCTCCATTCAGGATCTTCCTGTGTGGCATAGCGTTAAATGAAGAAGCAGCGTGATTCACTTGTTCTTCAGCCTTTGGTTTCAAAACAGGCCCTGTACCAGTGTTTATTTTTGGTTCCCAGTCAAATCCTGTCACTCTGATTAGGTACTTGTAGCTTGTGTATGACCATCCAGGGCATGTAGTTTCAGGATTGCTTGTGTGCACAATAGTGTAATTGCAGCCATTTCTGACTCTCTCACACTCAACAGGCCAAGCAGTTGGCCGCATTGGTCTGAAATGTACAAGAGAAAAAACGTACAGTGTTAAGTTACTTCATTTGTTTTGTTTTTATTTATTTATTTATTGTTCAGAGTTAATGTAATCTGTGCGGTGAATAGGATTATGGACTTCTCAGATCAGCATGGCTGTAATAATAATCTTTCCCCGTTTAATTTTTGGATTTTATGTTAATGATCATTTTCAGAGAGAGTCATTTTACTGGCAATTTACTAGACAGAAGTTCCTTGTCTTTAAAAGAGGACACACAAGCTCTGTCAATCCATCCATGATCCAACCCCTTTTAATCTGTTTCATGGTTGAAGTATATCTATGTGAACTGTTCTCAGTAATATTAGGTGCAAGGCAAGAACCCACCCTGTCTTACGTCTAAAAAGCTAATTTATGGCCATTAATGAATCTTAACACACACACACACACACACACACACACATACATCTTTTTCTTGATTTAGAGACAATGTGCAGACTCCACATAGACAGTGACCTGAAATCTGGAGCTGTGGGGCAGCTGTTCCACCCTGCTCCGTATAAAATAATGTGCTTTATTTTTAAAGATTATCATCATACTCTTCAATTTCAGTACCTAGAGAACTACAGGCAGACTCACAGAGGACTTGGAGAACAGCCAAACAGCAGTATATAAAAGACTGACACTGGGAGCAGAATAGCTGATCCATTGCAGGACAAGCCCAAAGTCTAAACTCAGTCTGATGTAGTTACAAAATGTCAATTGGCCTGAAAAGAGAGTACATCAGGTTCTCCAATTGCTATTTATCTGTAATTATTATCCACCACTTTTGATTGATTACATTCAAGGGACCCTGCTCTCCTGGAGTGTAAAATTTCATATTTTAAAATTACAGTCTGCTTATATTAAGTTCTAATTTTGCTCAGATGCATCAGGATGAACTGAATTTACAGGACCATAAAATACAGGGGCAATTCACATTGAAAGCATCCTTTCTTGTATTGCACCAGTAACTTATAAGTTTAGTGCATCTGTTTCGGTTGGTTTATAATTTAATTGTAGGGGGAATTTAAAACAAGTACAGATGCCACAGGATTAGAAGCTGTTTCAATTAGTTCATAGCTTGGGGACGAATGCAGTACGTAGGTGTTTATTAAAAAAAAAAAAATTTAAAGACTTTGAGCAGAGTCGTCATCATAAGGACAGCCTGCCAATCAAATGTGTGTAATGCTGCATTTCCCCAAGCCCCACGTGAAATTTCAACATACAGTAATCAATGGCCCGTCTGAAGGACAGCAGCACAACGACATAAAAGAAACGACGTCCACAATCAAGACACGTCAGGAAGAGAAAGAGACCATTTTGCCGAAATGTCGACGAATGTACAGTAACTTATGCATCACTTTGATTGCTGAATTAAAAAACATCCCAGTATTAAGTTCAACCATAACAATGCTGATTTCCAGTAAGCTTTTCTAAGAGTTCTAAGAGAGACTTTTGCTATCATTTTTCTTTTCTATTCTACTTTTCTTCCATTGGTATTATTTAATAAACACCACCTTGCTTTCATATTCCTATACTTTGGGAAGATTGCTGCTTTCTTTCCCACAGGGTAATTAACGCAGAGGGGTTGCATGCCAATAGAAGAACAAGTGTAATAGAAGGACGTTCCTGTTGGTTGGTAAGTGGCATTTAACCAAAAGGGTGTTGAGCCTTTGTGCGTCACAGGGACACCCATATGTGTGTTAGTGCTGGAGATGTAGCATCCATGTAAAGTACTGAGAAGTGACAGGGTTGAGACATCACTCTTTCATACTTGGCGAAAGGGATCTTATGTGGGATATTGCAGAGTGACTGGTAGTAGGGCATTACTTTTGTGTAATTGTGTGACTAGGATCTGTGTGTGTGTCTGTGTGAGTCTTGAGGTATGGGAGTAGACCAAGCTGGGAACGAACTTCGCAAATCTCAAAAAATCCCATGATAATACGCCTGGTTTGAGGTTGAATCTTCCATTTGTCTTTTATTCCTTTTAGGGGCAGACCTTAGTATTTTTCTGCACTTTAAGTGAAGAAAAAAACTCCACTTAAACACAAAACTATAAATGGATTAATTTATAGATGGATAATTACATGGGAGGTTGCATGGTGGTGCAGTGCTTTCCACTGCTGCTTCGTGAATCCACAACAGTGGTGACTCCAAATTGGCCCCCTATGTTTGTGAGAGTGGGCTCAGAGATAGACTGATGCCCTGTACAGAGCTGCTTTTTGACGTGTGTCCGATGCGGCCACAGTAGGCCCAGCTCCATGTGAGCCTAAATTGGATTAAGTGAGTTTACCAGTGTTATTTTAAATTCTGGTGTTATGCCTTTTAATGTGAACAGGAAAATGAATGTGACAAAACAAATAAATTACTCTGTGTTTTAAATGCCAACAAGAGCAAATGTCACTTTTTTTTTTTTTTTTTTTACAAAACTATAAATAGAGTTCGGAAATAAAGAAGAAGGATTTACTAGCTAATCATTGTTCAGATAAACTTTTGAAATTTTTATGGCTCATTTTCAGTGTTATTTGCTATTTTTGAAATTCATTGCTGTATTACATTGTAGCAGGGGAGCATGCTGCTCTTTATATAGGCTACTGTATATTAGTGTACACTAACTTCTCTTAAATTTGCAGGCAGCCTTTTTCAAATTGTCCCAGATGGAAATGTTAAAAAATAAAATGGACCCCCTGTGACCACTGAGAGAAAAATTGCTAAGCTGGTGTAGTAGGTGCACATTACAGGTGAGTAAAGAGCTGAAACACTTCCAAACTGATCCTAAATCTGATAGTTAAGTGGGCTTTTAGCCAAAGTAGGTTAAAGTCTATGAAAGCCCAAGAACTGCAAAGTAATCCCAATAGAACAGATAACTTTCAGAAGGCTAGCAAGTTTCATTTGGTACAACATCTTTTTCTTACCCAATTTAATTCTGTTTATTACCTGACCATTACTACATTATTGTGTGCTTGTGATTCTCGTTCAGAAACTGAAACCCATTAACCTAAATACAAAACTGTTGCCTGACTTACGTTTCACACTCCTGAAAGACGTCTCCGTCAATCATTACACAGTGGCAGACTTTGCATCCCTCAGACAAGGTCTCTTGCCAGGTATTTCCAAGTAAGCTGGGGGAGCAATGAGCTAAAAGAAAAGAGCATGTTATTACAATAAAATTAACACAAGGAAAGAAGGGGGAAATAAAGAATATTACCGTGAATAAGACAACTGCTACCTCTGTGGACCTGTCTGCACAAGTTTTTGCTCTCCCACTTTGAAAAGGGGTGGGATGTCTTGTGTACTTGTCTTCTGAAGTAACACAAAAATCACTCCTTTCTTTTACTCCGCTACCTTTTTATAGATTACTTTGGCCTTTTTTTTTTTTTCCTCCCACCATTCAAGCTTTTGCCACCAACAAACTTCGCAGCACTAAGCTTAGTACTTTTATGTTTAGGCCAAGAACTTTCCAGGCATGTGCTGGGGTAATATCCGAGATCAGGCAAGCGCCAGTTCATCAAAAGACACATTTATGCACACTTCTAGACTCACTCTAATAAGGTAAATTTTAAATTTGCCACTCAACCTAGCATGCACATCTTTGGGATATGAGAGGAGGACAGGGGCACTAATAAGAAAAACAAAAGTAGAAGTTTGGAGAAAGTGCCGACTCCACACAGGCACAGGATTTAAAGTTAGTCTTCTGGAGTGGTGAGGTAACAGTGTGCCATCATACTGCTTGAAATGCTCTAAGCTTCACTATTTATTTTTTTTCTTTTAAATTTTATTACAGTTCTCTGCTTGTTAAGAATTTGAAGTTCCTTAGCATTTTTCCTTAACCAGCAGACAATTAACACTGACAGGAAGTAACAAATAAGAAAACCTTACCAGATAACTTTTTTCTACTTGTGTACTTTGTTCACCTACAGTAAATGTATATGACTTCTTCAATATAATCCTTACGGAAAAAATATTGAGTGATTGAGGGTTTCCAGTCCTGTCCATTCTGAAAACCATTTAGTTTATATTTCCTGAAAAGTTCTATATACAGTATTGGCAAACTGGCAGATTGATAACAAGCACAACATTCTTACTCACCAATTGGTAACAGTAATGATATGGAGACTCTTTTGTCCCCTATAGGGTATGTTTTTCGAGATGAAGGTTTGAATGTGCAGTTCATGTAGCCAAGTGCCAGGATGCTGGATCCATGAAGTAGTATTGCTCTATCTCGTAGTTTAATTGTAAGCTCTTAAAATATATCATTAGTAGTAGGCTACATTGTTTTTAACATTTTGCCTTAATATCTCAAACCTCTTAAATAGATATGCAAGTAAGGAAAATATCCATTCCATTAATTTTCTTTATACATTACAATGTTGTGAAGAATCAGAACTTTCCCAGGAAGCACTTTATGTGGATGAGTTGGCAGTTCATCAAAGGCACAAACACTCATTCAGAGCCAGTTCTGAGTCACGAGTCAACCTAACATACAAATTTTGTTATTTGGAAAAAAAAAAAAACGGAAAAGAAAACCTGATACAAATATAGGGAGTACCTGCATACTCACTAAACTGTTAAGGACTTGAACCTTGAACAACAGGACTATGGCACACTGTTGCAATCAGCTATTCTGCTCCATAGCAAAGCACCATTACTAAGTTTTTTTTCTTCTGATTATTCATGTAATTTGCAGCTGCAATAAGTGTTGGTTATTTGTAAGGCTTACTTTAAATAACTTGAGACATTTTTCAAGGCATGCAATAGACACTTACTCAGTTCGGCTCCAAGCAGCAGTCCATTTGCAGTCCAGTGGTGCACATATAGGAGGATGAAAACGGTGTGTATAATCATCTTGGAATAAAAGGTCTTGGCTAAGAGATCCGAAGAGCTGCACATTGATGTATTTTAAGCGTATTTATGTCTGGGGCACTCGGTACAGTTTTGGGGTTATTTAAACTCTCCAGTTGTGCCCAATTACTACCACATTGGAATTTGAAGCATTTAACTGCCAAGGTGAAGCTGTTTTTTATTTCTCTCCCTCTTTCTCCAGCTGCAGTTACAACTGTGGATTTACTAGGAGAGCACAGCTAGTAAGATTTCATACAGAGCTCTTTCTGTTTAGCTGTCCAACCATGTTGACCTTTGCCATATAAGAAAGGGAAAAAGGAAAACTGTTGGGTTTGTCACTGTAAAGTGTTAAACCTTTAGAGTCAGCCTGCATTTCAGCATATGTTGTTTATTTTTATGAAGTATACAGCAACAGAAATGGAAATGGGGCAAGTAAAACATTGCCTTTCAAATATTAAATTTCGTACACTGGGGTTCTTTTCAGGGTTCAGAGCTCGTATTGAGCATATCATTATCAAAGAGATTTCAATCAGATGGAAAATCTATAAGGGCAGTAAACCAAATTGGTTTTAAATGTTAACACCCAATAGTAGTTCTTGTGTGCTTTTTTTTTTTTTTTTTTTTATTTGGCCAGTAATATTTCATATTAATCTAACTGGTTTCACAGAATTTAATTAATCTTTATTGAGCATAATTTACTGTTTATTCCTGTTTTCTGTACTTGGAACCCTGGTAGAAGAAGTGATAGACTCAGGGTGTTCGTTTTAGTCACTTGTGGGGATCAACTTTGAGACCTTATGGGTTCCAATAAAAAAAAAAAAAAAAGTTGGGAGTGGTCACCCCTAGACTTTCTCTTATACCCAGATATGGGGATGGATATTTAAGGGGTAAACCACAAGACAATGATCATAATAAAATGAATAATATATTGAACAATTATTGTGAAAGTAAAGTTGAATAAATCGGCTTCTACAGCTGCATGAATAAATGATAAACCACCACTTTCGGTTAACAGAAATGACCCAAATTTTGATAGAAATGTTTGTTTTGTACTTGTGTGCAAAATTTGGTTGACCTAATTGAAAGCGTTCTCAATTTACCGTATTTATACACACACACAAACACACAGACATAATTCCAAAAATGGTATTTTCGGACTCTGGGAGGTCTAAAATGGTGAGATTCATCAAAATCTCGAGATGGAATTTTTGGAGGATTCCAATACTTTCCCTACACTTCGTATACGAGAAAGTCAGAAAGGTCTAAAACGTCGATATTCATCAAAATCTCGACATCGAATCTTTGGACGATTACAATACCTTCCCTATACTTTGTATATGAGAAAATAAAAGCAGGAGAACATTCAGTTCATCAAGCTTGTTCAGTTAACTGGTGGTTGAGTAATCCCAATTTCTAATTTAAGCATTTTCAAGTTACTAATTTAAATATTTCCCATAGTTATTTGCTGCAGATCCCACAAACCTTTTGCTTCAAGGGTCTGTCTTGATTGCACTTCCACTCGTGTCCTAGGTTACATTTTTCACTATTTACCTAATATAATTTTATCCATACCTTTGTGAATTTTAAACATCAGAATTAGGTCCCCAAATGGCTTTCTGGGCTGAAGAATATGAAGGTTTAATTTCCTTAGCTTCTCCCAGAAGCCCTTAGTCCCAAGATGAAGTTGATTACTGTCCTTTGCACAGCTTTTAGTGCTGCTATGTCTCTTCTGCAGTGTGGTGACTAGTACTCTTGATTTACTTGCAATTTTGCATTATTAAGTTTAGGGTTTTAAGTTGAATGCCCCTAGATTTATCCAATTTATATTTGCAATGTTATTGTTGAACTTTACATACCTTGAGAGACCCAAGTCCTAGTGTTAATTTCGAGAGCCTTGAGGCCACGTTTTCAGACATCCTTTTACTTGCATCTAGGATCTTTCTGTTGGGTTCTTGCCAGATGCCAGTTCTCCAAAGAGGAGGTTCTTGAGTATCTGACCATCTGCTGCGTTTGTAATGTGACCCAGCCAGCACATAAGTCTGTGCTTGATGAAGAAAAAGGTGTCCTCTGCCCTTTTGAGCACTACATTGTTGGTGATCCTGTAAGGCACTACATGTGGAAGGAGGTGTTCTTGTTTTGCACACAGTGACCAAGTTTCACTGGTATACAGAACATTTTGGTGTTCTCCACAATCTTGCTCTTGGCCCATATTGTATTTGCCAGTCTTAACAAGGTTGTAGTTGCCTCTCCAAAGCGATTGCTGTTCTTGCTTTCCAGTGACAGACTTTCCAAGATCATTAAACTCAGCTACGTGAACTTAAGGACAACTTCTAGCTCGTAGTCAGCAATACTGATGGAAGAGTTGGCATCAACACCTTGGGCCATTATTGGTGTCTTCTTCAGGTTTGTAGTGAGGCCTAACTCCTTGCAGGCTTCCACAAAGTGGGTCAGGAGTTTTTGTAGCTCCTACTGAGTTGAGAGACAACAGCTAAGCCGTGAGCAGACAGGAAATTTCTGTTAAGTATAACAACAGCGAATTAAGTGGAAATGAATCTTTTTATGATTTGTTTACTTGTATTATCACCATTTTTACATATTGTAAGGTTGTTTAGACATTTAGTTTGCTTGACACAACCTGATAGTTTTCCTGTTTAGTTCCTGCAACAGGTTGAAGTGGCAGAATATAAAGAACAGCAGCATTTCCTGCCCTTGGAGAATACTCAAGTGTGCCAGGAATATCGACTCTGACTTTCAGTAATTTACATTTACATTTTCTGGATAGACTTGATGTGTGATGGAGGCAAGTGAACCAAGTTATGAAGTATCTGGAGTGTGCTGGCCTATGCAGTCTTGTACTGTACTTATCTAAACACCTATGAATGCTGGTACAAATTGTGCGGTGTCATTGCTAGTGCCTGGGTCTGGGTCTGTTTTAGTTTCCACTCATTTTTACTGCACTTCTTGCACTGCTGACATTGATAGTTGTCATTTACAGTACAACGCAAGAAGCTTGGCAGGGCAATGCTGTATGATTAAGGCTAACTAAATTTGGCCTTTCCCTTTATAACCTGCAACTGATTTTGAAATGTGCACTTCCCATTTTCAAAGAGAAGTTTCCCCCAGAATAAGCAAGAGGCAAGGGTTACAAAGTTTAAATTTAAGAGGTAAAGGCCAAATAATGAAAGCTTTTGAAGGAGTACCTGCTTTTCAAAAATATAACTGAGACATTTTACTAGAACAGCAGGAAAGCCCACCACCGAAACCCGTCTGCAGCCTTAAAAGAAACCAAAACAAGTGGCCATTCATGTAACATGTAAAATTAATAAGCGGCACCTCAAGCTGTGCCCAGAGACAACTTAGTGTAGTTAGGTTTGGGCAACATTTGGTTTGTGTTTAACGCTGCTTAAACAGGAATGCACTTGATTTTAAAAGCACTTTTTACGAGATATGGTTTCCTTCCACATAATTTAGTTTATAAAACATGGTACAGCTTTCATTAAAGTTTGTGGTATAAAGTGCCTTAATTTCCCACCATTTTTAAGATGGAAGAAACATGATTTGGATATCTTTGTAATATACGCTTTAAATGACATGCTAGAGTCAAAGATAACTCCTAGATTGCGGGCTGATTCAGTAAAATTAATTGGGATTCCAGCCGAGTTAAATGATGACAAAATATTGCTGTGATCAGCGTCATTCCCTCCAACAATCAACATCTCTGTTTTATCAGTGTTTAAAGACAAGTAGTTCTCATCCATCCACTCGTTTAATTCACTAACACAACTAATTAAAGACAACATTGAAGAATCCTGGTTTTTAGTAGGCCTACATGATAACGTCTGAACTGTAATGATGGCAGACAGTAAGTCTTACCAGCCAGTTACCAGCTATCAGAATAGCCACCTGTCAAAACTGCTGCAATCGCTTACAAGTGTTCTTATTCCACATACTCCTGGGGGGAAACACCATCACTTCAACTTTTACATATCTGCCAGGCAGAGATTACAAATAAATGCACCGCTGAGACATACAGTAACATGCCACATTCCCCTTCACACTTCTTCTGTGTGCTTTAGATGTCCATGCTGCTCTCACTGTCATCAGGAATAACTTCAGTCAGTTTGCATCAGAGTAGACTGAACAGACAGCACGTGTGTCTGACAGTTCAAAGTGCAGCCAAATTCTCTCCATTTCCCAAAAACATCCCGGGATAAAGAGCTACAGAGGGCTGACCCTCAGCTGGACACAGAAATCCGTGCTTCAAAATGCATGGCCTACTTTTTCAGAGCAGAATGTTAATTTGCTAAAAGTAAAAATAAACGTAAGCTCTGCTTGTTTTGTGACACAATAAAAAGCGAGCCAGCCCCAAATGTTGTGAGATCAGGTCTGCCCCATTTTTAAAACTGATCTGATCACATTTATCGTTTCCATTAGCACTACGAGAACGGCAGCACCAGTGTATATGTTTGACTTCGGCATTATGTCCACTACTTTCCACAGACTTGTTCGTCATACTTGGGCTCCCGCACTGTATGCAGTAAAGTCTTTTAACAAGTGTGACAGATAGGGGGCGCTGTCATCCCCTTGAACCCTCAGACTTGACGCCAGACACCAGGTAAAAGTCCGATTATTATTTATTTGAACAATACTACAGTGCACAAGCACCCTCCACTCCACAATACTCATATAAATACAATAACAAATCACTGATCAATAAATCCTCCACTCCCAGACGCGTTGCCACCCTGCCACCCAGCTCAGCTCACTCGTCTGGGATCTCCCACAGCTTTTTATATTCTCTGACCCAGAAGTGTTTTGGTACTCTCAGTCCATGTGACTTCCTATCACTTCCGGGTCAGATCAAAAAGTCCTCTTCTTCATCCCGGAAGTACGTCATTCCTCCTGTTGCTGTGACTAAGACGTACTGTACTTCCGGGTTATAGGGCACGTACGAGTCTCTGGGCCTCTCTGCAGCGTCCCCTGTTGGCCCCCAAGGTATCCAGCAGGGCTGTTAAAGGAAAACTTCACTGTCCATGATTCCCTGCTGGTATTCGGGGCACCTCCATGCTGCAGGGAGAGCTCCACCTGGCGGCCTGGGGGTATTGGCCGGGATGACTGGCCGGCCATATTCCACACAAGCCATGGTGACATCAGATTTCTTGATTTGTTTCATCTTGTGTTGTGATGCATCTAAATAAATAAATAAATGACTGCAAATCGGCCCAGTGCGCATGTGAACGCTTCGATCGACAGAGCAAATCTGTAGTGTTGCTGTGGCGCCTGATTCTGCTCAGTGCCTGAAGTGGATATATGGAAGTGCCAAGAGTCTCTGGTTGAGATTTATCAACTCCATCAAAGATGGTCAGGGGGTGGGGTTCCCCCTTAGCGATTCGAGCGCTGTGATTCACTAACAGTTGTTAGACAAGCACCAGGGTCCCAACAGGAAGTGCTTTTATTTTCAGGCTGTGGAGTTAGGCTGGACCTCCTGGAGGTCGTAGCAAAAGAGAGGATGAAAACAAAACTGAGCGCCATTATGAACAATGCTGCCAACAATGAGGACTTTCAAACAAAAATCATTCATCAGAAGTGTGTCCAGAAACACGATGGGGGCTCCTTTATACTAACAGCAATACAGCCATGATGCCTCACTGCGACTGTGAGTGCCAAGTCAGAACTTTTCTTTTTAAATTTTATTCCTTTTTAGTCACTCTGTGGTGGGGCAACATAAAATGTCAATTGTGTTTGTATAATGTTTATAAGTTTTGTGTTTGTCTGACCTTTTTCATATATATACAGTATATACCGTATAAACGCGTGGATAAGTCGGGACTTGATTTTACATTATAATTTCTGTTCTACTTATATAATACGCTACTGTGGCTGTCCGTCTGCCTGTCCAGTATTTTAAATCACCCGTAGCTCGCAAACCAAGCACATATACAATGTGACCTCTACTGCCCGCTTTCGGGGTGATGATTTTTATTCCACTTTTTATTTTTATTTTACTTTATTGTAGAAACAACTCTTGGCAGCAGCCAAGCAGGCGCCATTCTCATTCCTACCATTCTCCCCCAGACATCCTCAAACACTATTTGATCTCTTTTCGCTGTTCCATTATTTCACTGAGTAATATTTTCCGTTTGTTTGCACTAATGTGATCTATACTGTCATTTTTTTGAGACTTTTGAATTTTCCTACTTCTATTATCTCTAACCTGCTCTGCATGTGTATCACGGGACTTGCTTCCAAAGGTTGTAAGTATGACGTCACTTGCCCGTCTCGCGGGACATGAAAGTGTCTCTCTGTCTCTCTTCAAAAGATCACGTCTCGTTGCATGAAAGCATCTCGTCCAAGTTTTTTTTTTATAATAGAGAGATTATTTCTTGTATTTACTATGGGCTTGTTTTCTCTTTCACTTGAGACTTGAGAAAGCACTGACTGTAGCATGCCACAAGATCAGGGACACTGAGACTCCTTGAACAGGGGTGTCATCTACTATATTTAATTGTAAATGTAGCAGAGTAAAACCAGGCAGTGACATAATGTCACTCATTAAATAGTCTTAAATATTAACTTCCAACTAGATAGATATATAGATACTTTATTAATCCCAAGGAGAAATTCACATACTCCAGCAGCAGCATACTGATAAAGAACAATATTAAATTAAAGAGTGATAACAATGAAGGTATAACAGACAGACAATAACTTTGTATAATGTTAACGTTTACCCCCCAAACCCCCGGGTGGACCTGAAGAGTCGCATAGTGTGAGGGAGGAACGATCTCCTCAGTCTGTCGCTGAAGCTGCTCCTCTGTCTGGGGATGATCCTGTTCAGTGGATGCAGTGGATTTTCAATTATTGACAGGAGCCTGCTCAGTGCCCATCGCTTTGCCACGGATGTCAAACTCTTCAGCTCCGTGCCTACAATAGAGCCTGCCTTCCTCACCAGTTTGTCCAGGCGTGAGGGGTCCTTCTTCTTTATGCTGCCTCCCCAGCACACCACCGCATAGAAGAGGGCACTCGCCACAACCGTCTGATAGAACATCTGCAGCATCTTATTGCAGATGTTGAAGGACGCCAGTCTTCTAAGGAAGTATAGTCGGCTCTGTCTAAATACTATTGTATTTAGCCAATATGTGGAATAGGTTGAGCTGCTGGTAACATTTTAATGTTCTTAGAAAGGTTATGGATATTTATTATATTTAATCTCTACGGTACAAATAGTAGGTGGATGAAAATCCACAATTGTACTGAACTGTACTGTTACCACTGTTGTACTGAACTAATAAGTGCAACACATAGACATTTTGGATGTTGTAATTACTGTTCAAGACACCCCAAAGTTTAAACAGTCAAATCCATATGCACAGGCCGAAGTAACGTTGACTAAAGCTCTCAACAGAGCCCCGCTTAAGTTTCTGGAAATAAACAAATGGCAAGAATATGAACGACTAAAAGAAAATGTATTAAATACAGTGGGTACAACAAATAACATTAGTTAACACATTTTAAACTGCTTTAAAGTTAAGAAAAAATAAATTAGAAGAACAAATAATTAGTGGTTTAAGGAGCAAATGCTAAAACAAAAATGATCTGAACAAGAAATTAACATAACTTGAACTTTAAACCAAGTAGCCAAGGAAGTTAAAGGAAAATCATTAATCAAGAAGTAACTTAAATAACAAAGTAAAGCTGTAAATAGAAAGCTGAAATAGAGAAGCTAGGAACAGAACTTTATCAAAAGCTAAACAAGATAAACGAAACAACCATAGCTAGGCCAAATCCAAAATTTATAATAAAAAGCTAAACCTTAAACTAGAAATTTTAAATCGAGAAACCAACAAACCAAGATTCTGAAGATCTACTAGATAGCAAGAAGCCTAAGCTCTTAACCAGGGACGCAAAACAATACCTGAGCTCTGCAGCGTTAGATCTGCTCAATCTCCCAAGTTTAGTTTTTGAGCTCAAATTAGAGTCCACATCTTACAAAAGAGGCCCGCCCCCCTTAGGCGTGGCCTGAAATAGTCCAAGTAGACTGTTCAATTTCTATGTAGTCCAAGTAGACTATTCTATTTCTTTATTCTGCTTTTAGTGAGCAGTGTGATTTTGAAGAGGCTGGACGGGATGAAATAGGGGCAAAAGTCAAAAGACGAGAGATACCACAGTCAACAAAACTAAGACATTAATTAAAAATCAAAATATTCAAGAACAGGGTCGTAACCAAGTGTACATAAAAAGAATAATGCTTCATCTGTGAACTTTGCATAGTGAAGTGTCATGTCAGGTGACCTTTTAATCCAGCACAGATTTAATTTTGGCTTGTAACCTCCTTAATTCCACCAGCCAACCGCAAGACAGCCCAAGCGATAGAAAGATAAAATACTGATACTGACGTTAAACAAAATAGCAGTGGAAAAGGTTTACAATAAAATGGCAAAATCTAAACAAGGCATGGAAATGTCATTCCAATATGAAAAGCAGATCTTCTGACCGCTATGGCCCAGCTAAAGAGAGCCTGATTATACTGTAGTAGAAATTCTCAAAATAATCCTTCCATAACACTCCCTGTCTCTGTCTCTCTCAGTTTAACAGCCACTTTATTGCCAGGTGCCCTACTTGACGCCAGCTTCCTTTAGTTGCCTTATACAAGCAGCAAAAGGAACAGTGACCTTCTTATAAACCCAGGTGACAGGAGTTGGAAGTGGATATTATAAGCAGTCATTAAAGAAAGCTAAATTCCAGGAAAGAAAGCCTAATATGAACAAAAGTGTGGATCCGCGGTGAAAGTGATTCTTTTTAAGCAGTCAGGATGCACCTGCATAATGCATTAAACAGAGTAAATGACGAGAGCTAAAGCTGACCTGTAACACTTTGGCAACTTTTGGTTAGTAAAGCTTCCTCTGCTATGTGCAACTAATAAATACCATCAGCCATAGCTGAATAGCGGCAATATGGTACTTACTGTATGGTCTACTTTGTGTACTTGATAAACCTAGCAGGCTAAAGCTGGCCAGGGACCTACTATTCTTTTTACACAGTCATATATTATCTGTGGTATTTAACCAAAAGATGCAAGCAGTGAAAAACGTTTGGGGTTTAACCTAGTAGACTAAGCACCAATAAAACCGAGCATGTTTTAAATTTCTGTATCTTCCCCATAAACACAAATATACTTGTTATAACATTCATTGAGAATTTGTATATCACTCTAATAAACCATTATATGTTGCTTATGCTACCACTTTTCCATTACTTACTTGACATCTTCAGCATTGGCATGGGGTATCCCAGAGAGGTAGCTCTTCAGATTAGGGAAACTGACAGTTAGCAGATGGGCTGAAGTTTGAGGAACAGGGTGAGTGCAGCATCTCTGTGAATGTGTGATTACATAAAGTGGCCGGGCAGGTGACCGAGAACCCAGTGGACACTCTAACTAAGTGTCAGGAGTCCTCTGCTGAGATGGGAAAACCTGTCAGAAGGATGAACTTTTCAGCAGAACTTCATCAATCAGGTGTTTATAGTAGAGTGCTTTGACGGAAGTCATTCTTGAATAAAAAGATGTATGATGTCCCACTTGGAGTTTGCTACATGGCATTTCAGAGACTCTTGAGTGTGTGAGGGAAAAGATGCTCCAGTCTGGTGAGACAAAAATTGAACTTCTTGGGCAGAACTCTGAGTACTATGTCTGCTGAAGACCAGGTGTTGCTCATTACTTGCCTGATACCATCCCTTCAGTGAAGCAGGATGATGGCAGCATCATGCCGTTGAGGGGCTTCTCAGTGGCAGGGACAGGGATACTGGTCAGTATTTATATTTGCTTATTTGGCTGACACCAACATTTATGATACAATTGGTTATTTCTGTAGGTCAAGTGACTCTCTAATGGTAACACGGTGTCAGTAGTGGGATTTGAAACCCACAACCTCAGGGTTTGAAGGCCAAAGCCTTAACCACTATACCACACTGCCATGATTTAGGGAAGGATGAATGCAGCCAAATACAGCATGACAATGTCACAAACATACAGCCAAGACAACGTTGGAGTGGCTTCGGCACAAGCCTGTGACAGTCCTTGAATGCCAAACCCCAGACTTAAACCCCATAGGACATCTGTGGAGAGACGCTTCCAGTTCAGTTTAGTGGAGCCTGAGGGAATCTGTCAGGAAGAATGGGATACACTGCCCAAATCCAGGTGCCCCAATCTTGTAGAGACTTTCCCAAGAAGACTCTAAGCTGTCATTTCTGCCAAAGCGGTTTCTACAAAGTATTGAATTAAAGGATCCGAATACTTATATGAGTGGGAGAGCTCAGTTTTCAAGTTTTAATAAATTTGCAATCCTTTCTGAAAATGTTTTCACTTTGTCATTATGGGTTAATAAATGCAGATTGATAAGCAAAAATGGAAAAATGATCAATTTAAAATTAAACCTACAACATGATAAAGTGTGCAGAAAGTCAAGGGGTCTATTGTAAAATTGTGGAAATCTTAACTTGTGAAGCCGTTTTATAAGGAGACGCTGGTGAAGTGTGTTGCTGCGATGTCCCATTCGTAACTCTCAAGGTTTTATGTCCTACTTTTGAAAGGTGTTTAATACTAAATTAATACTTGGTAATGAATACTGTAGATGTTTACAGAGGTTTCTAAACGTGTCATTGAGTTGGAATCGGTATCGTTTTTGCCTGATCACTGAAGATCTCAGTCTTGTGCTTCGTTGTCCTTGCATGGCTATTAGAGAACTGCTGATACTAGAAGAAAGCCGGATAACACATTGGTGCGGGTTACTGACTTTGATTTCCTGCTATTCTTTTCTTGCTCTACTGGAAGCACCTTTTGGGCCATTTAGTTTCCAAAGAAACACAAGATCATCTTTTTATCCGTATCAGTAGAGCCTAAGTTGCTGTAAGTAACAAAGGAAATCCCCTCTTCGGTCGAAATGTCTCTTAAATAAATATAGGCTTTGTCTGGTTTTTTTTTGTTGTTAAAAAAAGTCCAAACTGCTGTCGTCGTATTTTTGTTTTCTTTTTAGATTGCATAAAAAGTACATTTGTCCCTGAGGAAGCCAGTATCCTTTAACCTCTGCTTAAAACTGTTTTCCAAGTGAATTCCTAGGTTGGGCGATGACAAAAGACTACGAGGAATTATAGGAACAATTTTATAGTTAATAGAAAATACTAGATGGAAACCCTTGATCTCTTAAAGCAAAGGACCACTTTATGCTTAAATTGCTATTTCAGATTACAGTAAAGTTCAAAGTTTTGGGAGCTAAAGCCCACATAATGCACAGTGCTTCTCCGCACAGTACGTGGAACTCCATCAGTCAGCGCCCTGCTCTTGGGTTCAGGCTTTATAACTCAATCATCCATCCATCCATTATCCAACCCGCTGAATCTGAACACAGGGTCACAGGGGATCTGCTGGAGCCAATCCCAGCCAACACAGGGCGCAAGGCATGAAACAAACCCCGGACAGGGCGCCCGTCCACCACTGGGCTAGCTCAATCCTCTGCGTTTTAATATTGAGTCAATGGCAGTGAGTACCTACAGCGGTCGGCGGCTTCTGACTCACTGTGGGACCATGAGCATTTCCGTCAACTTGCAGAATATATGTACAACACTAGCTGTGCTGCCTGTCCAAGGTGGATAGAAATCTAAGCAATCAACGTTGACCTCAGTGCTAACGTTTACAATGCACCATGTAATGCACATGTCTCTGTTATGTGCCATTTGGTATGTTGGTATTTGCAGTGTTAATGCTTGTAATGCGCCATCTGTTGGAATGGCAAGAGACCTAGCAGCCGGAAGAACGCACAGACACACAGATACTTATCCTTCTATTAAGTATGCACAGTATGTGATGGGAGGTATAACGGTTAGCACTGTTGTTTTACAATCCTCTGCAGTGTTCTTTATAAAGACAAGGCTGATGTGAACATTTTTTTTTTGGTGAGCAAAATCTGTTACTTTACCTTGCAAATACTTATGCTTTTATTAAGATGGAGAAGACTAAGTGTGTATATATTTGTCTGTCGGCTTGTTATGTCTCTGTCATTCCAACAGAGAGTGCATCACAAACTTTTGCAGTAATAAAATGCATTGCATTTGTCATTTCAACAGATTATGCATCACAAACATTAACACTGCTTTTACGAATTCCCAAACCAAATGGCACATAATAGACATATACCTGACATTTGTCATTCCTACAGATAGCACATCACAATGATTTTTAGTAATGCATTTTATTAGTACAAATACAGGTATTGTGGTGTGCCATCTGTTGGAATAACCGAGACATAGGAACCGGATGGACACACAGAGAGGCACACAGACACTTGGTCTTATCCACCATATTAAAAGGATAAGTGGTGTTCACAAGATAAAGTAACTGAAAGTTTTTGCTCACAAAGAAAAATATCTGTTAGTCTTTATAAAGGGCACTGCTGGGGACTGTGATGGGTGGTATCATGGTTGGCACTGTTGCTTCACAGTCCTGGGCAATGTTCCTTCTAAAGACTAGATTGGTGTGAACAAATATTTTTTTTTTTTGTCTGTATAAACGTTCAGTTACATTACCTTGTGAATTGAACTTAGTCCTATCCACCTTAGTAAAAGGATAAGTGTCTGTGAGTCTGTGTGTGTCCATACGGTTGCCATGTCTATGTCATTCCAACAGATGGCACATCACAAACATTGTCAAACATTGTCGTTCCAACCAAAGGCATATCACAATCACCAGCACTGGTTTTATGAATCCCAAACCAAATGACATATAAGAGAGAGATAAACATTGCATTTGGTATCCCAACAGATAGCACATCACAGTCATTTGTAATAATGCATTTTTTACTACAAATATTTGTGATGTGCCATCTGTTGGAATAATAAATTTAATGCATTTTTTTTACTACATGCTACACTGCAAATGTTAACACTGAGGTCTGCTTTGATTATGTAGATTTCAACCTGTCTTGGATGGGTAGCATAGCTAGTGTATATATGTAATCATTTTTATGCATTACAGAACACAGTTGAAAATGTGTTTATTAAAGTAGCATGTTTATACTATTTAGGGACATACAATTTCATTCATTAATTCCTTGATGTTCATGAGTTACAAAAACACCCAGGCTTCTTAACTTTGTGACATTTTTATTAATATATTGCATTCAACTAGAATATTAAATTAATTTTAAGGTTGATTTAAAATTGCTACAAATCACTCCTCTATATTGTCATCAGAGTCTAAAAGCAAGCTGCCTGCCTCCTCACATTCTGTGTTTGCAAAACATGACTCTGTCCAGAAAAAGTACTTTTCATTAACAACAAATCATCCATCCATCCATCCATCCACTCTGGATGGAATCTGACTAATCCATAGAGGCCTATCCTGCATCTGGCACAAGTCAAACCAGGACAGAAAAAGCTGCTCCTCAAGAAAGAAAAATAGAGAAAATATAAATAAAATCACTGAACACACCACCGATTAAAAAGCCACATTTTTAAAAGCTAGCAACAGAGAGCGAGGATAAGAGAATGTGCACACGGCTGTAAATGAGGTCTGATGAGGGAGGCTTGGTGATAAAAGGCCAACTTGACCTCCTTTTCATAATCCACTCAGTTCCCACAGTACACGTTAATTAAAGTACTTTGTATGCGTCGTGTCATTTTTCTAGCCCACTTAATCCAGACCGGGGTAGGGAGATAATCCCAGCTAGCATAGGGTACAAACAAATAATAAGAATAATAATTTGCTTTCTGGGTGTTGACAGCTTTTGGGTTTTTCCGTTAAATCTTCCTTTTGGAGCCCATGTTTTAATAGATTACAATGAGTTCATTCTTCTTCATAGTGACATCTTTCTCCTTCTTCATTTAGCAGTTGCTGTTGATAAAGGCAATTTGGCTTCAGTTTTCAGCAACAGAAAGAAAGAGAATATTAATCCCACAGTAAATTGCAGGGTTACAGCAGCAGCCATAAAAGGGCACAAAAATACATGTAACAAAAATTATTATAATCTTAAGCATGTTAGCAAGGTACAAATACACAACTGTCAAGAATTATAAGTAAATTGCCATATTGTAAGTAATTACTACTTGTAACATGATTGGAATTGCACACTCTTATCAGTTACAGTTTCACAGCACAGGATGCCCCTCATTGACACAGTCTATTGCACGTAGCGTCATTGTCTATTAAGATGTCTGCTAGTCCAGCTCAGTACCATTCAGCACACAGGGAACAAGACCACCTCAGCCAAGGAGGGGACTTGTGTTCTGTTCTGTGTATTGTATTATATTGACCCCCCCCCCCCTTTTTTTTTTTGACACCCACTGCACGCCCAACCTACCTGGAAAGGGGTCTCTCTTTGTACTGCCTTTCCTAAGGTTTTTTCCATTTTTTTTTCCCTACAAGGTTTGTTTTTTTTTGGGGGGGGAGTTTTTCCTTGTCTTTTTAGAGAGTCAAGGCTTGGGGGCTGTCAAAAGGCAGGGCTTATTAAAGCCCATTGTTACACTTCTCGTGTGATTTTGGGCTAGACATAAATTGTATTGTATTCATTATAGAGCACGATGGCTGAAGGTAGAAACAAACTCAAATGGCTCTGCTTGAAGCAACGCAGTTGTCTCAGTCTGTTGCTGAATATGTTCCTCTTACAGGCGATGAGAGTCCTTGTCCAGGATCGTAAGTAGCTCCTTGAGTGATTTCTGTTCTAACTTTTCTCCGGAGAGTCCAGCCTGACTCCCAAGACCAGCCATTTTTAATCAGTTTAATGAATCCATCGTCCTCACTTGCACTAATGTTGAGCGCAGCACACTACCACATAGAAACATACCCTGGTGACTAGAGTCTTGTAAGAAAGGTGTAAGAGTGGCCTGCATGCACCGTACGACCTCGACCTCCACCTAAAACACAGGTGACTCTGACCTCTCTTGTATGGTGTCTCTGTGGTGGTCCTCCTCTTAAGCCTGTCGTTCATTGGCACCCTGAAGTGTTTTATACGCCCTCACCATCTCCACATCTCTTTAGCTTTATTGTGAACCAGAGTCAGAGTGGACTTGACTCTCCTGAAGATCCTTTCCCCAATGAACTTTGGGGTCTTATGAAAGGAAGGGATTTCAGATATTTTTAGAAATTGTAGAGATGCTATCTGAGTGATCTTGTGGAGTAGAACAAGGTGGGAGGTGAGGAGAATTTGGCAGGATCTGTTTCACAAAGTTTCTAGCTTGAAAGTAGTGGAAGAATTGTGTTGATGAGAAGTTGAATCTGAAGTGCAATTGTTTACCTATGTACAAGTCTCCTAAGTGTTTTAATCCTGGACATTTTCTGGACATTAAATCGTGTACAAGTTTTAGAGGGTGGATAAAGATGGTTGTCATATAGATGTGCAACAAATAAATGCTTCTGTGTTAAAGTGCTTCCTACATTGGTTCCATATTCTGAGAGAATGAAGGGCGATTGGATTATTACTGTATTGACGGTAATAATGTATTAATTGGGGCACAGAACAGGGAATATAAAGACAGACTGCAAGATTTTAGTTCTGTTGCAGACCAGGCTTGTGTATATTCATCAATTTGTGTTGATGTCCAGGTTTTTATAGCTTGTACTAGGGGGTTCGCCCCCTGCTCACTTCGCTCTCCATACCCATGGGTCTGCGCTAGCCAATTCGAGTCTCTGCCGCTCGCGTTTTGAAAAGGGGGGCAGAAGGCACTCCAAGGAGATGCAGTCGCTTCTCCAAAACCCCCTCTTAAATGGTGATACAATGGGAAACAAATACAGTTTTCTTTTTACCTCCTCTTTGCTCGATCCGCTGCTGGCTTTCTGCTGCTGCCGTGCTGCGTGATCTGCATCTCGTGCGGCGCTTTGAACATTTTAAATCCCGTACAGCAGCTCTCCTACTCTTTGTCTTTTATTTCCGGCCCCAGGCGTGGTTAAATCTCTTGGCACAAAGTCTCGTCTCACGGGGCATGAGTTCTGTATATTTTTTTAGTTTATAATTTAAAAACGGAATAAGAATCTGAAAATCTAACAACATCACATTAAAGTTTGATCAATTCTGAAAAGAGTGATACCAAACATATATATGTAGGTTTTAAAATAAGCCCAGTTTAAAGCGTGACATAAAATCATTGCACTTTTAGGCCACCCTGTAATAGAATTGAAAGTTAGGTAGTGCCATGCCACCTTCTGCTTTAGATCAATCTAGAGTCACCTTTCAAATTCAAAATAAATAAAGTTGTGATTAAGTGTAATGTCTTAAAAAAATGATTTATAAATATGTATGGGGATGCTTTAAAATAAGAAGAGAAGCTTGGGAAGGATGGTCATCTTAACAATGTCAATTCTCCATGTTAAGTAAGATGGACGGTAGACCATCTAATCACATCTTGTTTCATTTTTCCCATGCAGACAGCAAAATGTTGTTGAAAAAGAGCTTTATATATATTTGTAATATTTACCCCTAGATATTTGAACTGATCTAAATGGTGAAGTATCCAGTCTGACATTTGTGAGCTAGAGAATTCACTGGAAAGAACACACTTTTATTCAAATTGATTCCGAGTCCAGATAAAGTTTGAAAATCTGCTAATGCTTTTAGGACTGCTAGTCGGATATACATAGTACCATAACATCTACATATAGTGATATTTTATGTTCAAGTCCTTCTCCGAGAATCCCCTTTATCTCAGGTGACAGTCCAATGATAAGATCAGTTGGCCAAAAAAGAAATTTAAAACTCCAGTTAAGCTGGAAAAAAACAAACAAAATCTGTAGGGGTTCCTGATCAAAAGATCACCCAATCCCCATTGGCGATTCTGCCTAGCGTAAATGTTCTTAAGTTATTCTTTATTATAATTATTTTATTTTATTTTAAGGCTTTGTCTTTGAGGATATGATGCAGTGGGTCTGATGGCAGGATGAGGTATCAGTTTTAATTCAAACATTGTCATAAATGGCTGCACAGGACTTTGATCAGGTGGTGATGGCAAGGACCAGAAAAGAAAAAATAATTAAAACAATAAAAAAAATAATTAACAAAATAAGTTGAATGAATAACTAAAAAAATGTGAAATGCTGTAACTTTTTATATCAGTTAACTTAAATGCCTGAGCACACTTGACTGTTACGCTTGTTAACGTGTTATGCTGGTCAATGGCATACAGACCCCCTATGAACACCCTGAGGCCCCTCATTGCACTACATTAGCAACTTAGAAATTTAAAGGGCCACGCTGGACGTTTGCTACTGCCATGTTTGACCCGACTCTGCGGGTCGCAGTGTTTCTCTGTCCTTGGAGAGTTGTGGGCTCATGATTTGCCCATTACCTAGGACCTCTAATAGTCAGATTTATTTATTACTTAAATATAAAAGCTCCTTTTGGCTTCCCCTGACCCTGACCAGCATTTAAGGCAGCTCTGTCTTTTTGCACTTGGCGTTCTGAAAGAAATAAGTCTTCACCCAAGGAAGTCAACACAGTGCAACTTGCGGCATTGGTGTCCTGTACAAGCCTGTTAAGTGCTATCAGAACTCAAAAATGCTTCATAAAATGCCTTTGGTAGGAACCCATCAGATCACTGAGGTCTCTTCCCAAAGCTCACAACTTGGTGTTTCAGTTCAATGGCAGGAAGCTGCTGCTAAAGTGATGATGATGCAATTTTAGCAAAGTACAATACATGCAAGAGGTCAAGTGAAAGATTAATTGCTTTAATCTTGATATGTGCGACTCACGATTCCATTATCAGCTTCACCTTGGCAGGGCTGCCTTGCAGTTCCTTTATTGCACTCCTTTGTAATGGGAGATTTTACAGGAGGGTGCATAAAAAGACGTAACAGTCAATATATTGAAATAAAAATGTTACATCTGCTAATCCGGGTGTCCTGAAAAGAAGACGCAAGAAGAGAGCTCCACTGGACATATTATTGTGACCCCCAAGCCAGGATTCCCCAAATGATTTTTCCCTAAATCACGCTTTGTGCTTAATGCAATCATTAAAATGTACAACTGTCTGTACGGTTGATCAACCCCATTATTGACCGGCTGTGGACCCCAAGCTTTTTGAAGGGGCAGTGTGTGTCCTTTTTTGAGCCCCCCCTACATTTTAGTGATTTAGCCCAATGTGCACTGCATTAATCGCAGTGAGCATTTTGGGAATGTGTAGGACATGGAATCTTCTTGAGGCAGAATATTCGTTCATAGATGTTAGTGCCGGCCATTTTTAGAATAGTTTTAGAACTTGAAGGTGAAGACTGGCATCCACCTCAGGTGACCGTCTTTAGCAAGGATTGATGACATTTATTTGTATCACAGAAGATCTGATTTTTTTTTAACAATTTAGCTCTTTAAACTATACACAGAGCGACAGGCACCACAGCCCTCGTTGTCACAAAATCAGTAGCACAATATAAAGGAGTGTCAGCTTTCCTCTCAGCTCATCTTGTAGTTTGGGTGACCATTTACAACGGGGTGGTGGCCAATTCACACCTTCTTATCCTCAACCCTGGTAAAGCAAGAAAGCACACACTATGTGTCCACTAGCTCCTTCCTGTCACCTCCAGCAGAGACGGGCCCAAGAAAATGACAAAAGACTCTCCAAATATGGACATCAGTGTCACAGGCAGCAAAACTATCTTCAGTGACTCCTGATGGAGCTGAAACCAAGGGAGCGTGAGAGACACCATAGGAGCAGCAACGAATAGTGACGGGACAGAAATCAAGGAGACAATAGGCATGAGGACAGTGGCGCACAGATGGAGAGTGGTCAAATAGATTAGAAGCAACTCACCAGCGTTTATTCTACCTAGTGCCTTTTTTATGCTGATGGCAAAGCTTAGATTTTTAAGTGTCTGTTACAACTGTTTAGAGATCCTGGAGCACAGGAGGGTTAAGTGACCCACTCTGGCTACCCTGAGGTTTAACATCCAGGATCTTGGATACCCGTCCAGCCTGTTTTTACGCTCGGCGTGCATGGACGTCCAAGGGACACCTCAAAGTCTCGTCACAGGTTTGTGATACTCCAGTGGGGTGAGCGGTGGCGCTGTTGCTAACAGACTTGTCTCTTTCTTCTTCTTCAGCCCAGAGAAGATGCCCCCTGTGGGTAGCTGGCCACACCCCTTCCTTTGGATCCAGTAGAAAACGGAAGTGTCCCCACGAATGTCAGCGCCTCATTTGGACCTGAACTTTTATAAAGAACGGAGCTCCCAGGACCATTTCTAATGCTATAATTATAGAGGCGACTTATGTTTAGTTCAGCACCATCAAACGCGCATTTACTTTGTATGCAACAAGAATAAAAGGAGCAACACAGCTGGTACCTCAACAGTTTGCAAGGACTGAAATTCTTTCTTTCACCCGTCCACAGGCTGAATGTAGCAGACTGAGAGGTCCAGCAGCTAAGGCCCAGGACTGCAACCGTAAAGTTTGCTCAAAGACCCTGAGTGAATCACTTCACTTGCTTGTGCTCCAAATACACCCAGAAAACATCTTCATTATAGAAAGGCACTATATAAAATCAATTGTCTTTGTTTGTTACTGCAGTATATAGAAATAAAGAGCTGTCTTAATATATGGGCACATTGGCCAGGGGCCCCAGGAGCACAGGGGCCTGCAACATTTCTGATGCCAATCTATGTTTCTGTTCTGCTGTCAAAACAGGGGCCCCAGCGCACTACTTTAACTGGGGTCCTACGAAGTGCTTAAGATGGCCCTGGATTAAGAAACAGCCATTTTCTTATTATTCTTGGGACCTCAAACAAACAACAGCAACATTTATTGCTGTAGCACATTTTCATGCAAACCATGTAGCTCGCAGTGCTTTGCAAGATGAAATAAAATGAAAGTGAATATAAAACATAAAGAAACAAGATCAGGCAATAATATTATACAGTATGTAACCAAGAAAAAAAAAGGTAAAGTCGAATAGAAACAAACAAACAAAAAAAAAAACTCCAGTTAGGCTGGTGAAAAACACAAAATCTGCAGGGGTTCCAAGGCCAAAAGACTGCAGAGCCTCCTAATGGGCATTCAACCTAACATACTGTAGATGGTCTAAATCAGTCCTCATGGTTTTCTGTCTTCAGTGAGAGTGTCAACCTTGTCGAGAGATTTACTTACCTCACAGTGACATTCATGTCTGTGGTGACTCTTCCTATGAAGTCAGTAGATGGATTGGGAGAGCATGGGGGGGTCATGAGGTCGCTGGAAAGGGGTGTGTGGCACTCGTGATATCTATGCAAAAAGACAAAGGTCCAAGTTTTTGGAGTCCTGGTGCTTCCTGTCTTGCTATATGGTTGCAAGACATGGACAGTATCCAGACGAAGACTGAACTCCACTGGTACTGTGTCTTCTTGGAGAATCCTGGGGTACTGCTGGTTTGACTTTGTGTCCAATGAGTGGTTGCTCATGGAGTCCCGAATGAGGCACATCACCTGTATTGTGAGGGAATGTCATTTATGGCACCACGGCCATGTGGAGCGATTCCCTGAGGGTCATCCGACTCACAAGGATCCTCATTGTTGAGAATCCAAGCGGCTGGACCAGGCCAAGGGGTTGCCCACGTAACACCTGGCTGTGGCAGAAAGAGGGTCATTTACAGGGGGTAGGACTGGACCTCGTGTTTGCCTGAGGTGGGTTGCCAACCAGGATCCTGAGTTGTTTCGTCATGTGGTGGGTGTGACAATGCGCTGTACCAGTTCCTGACCGGGTCATGTGGACATCTGGAACACCCATCATTCAATCCATAAAAGCAGGGGCCAGCATGGTGCCTTAATCAGGAGGTGGTGGTGCAGATCACCAACACAGAAGAGCTGGAAAAGACAGCAGAGGATAGCAGAGATTTGTACGGATTGCGGAACACAGAAGAGAATGATAATTCAATGCACAAAGTGTCTTAATAGGGACACAACTAAAAACTTCCAACTAGCCATGTGTGTCTGGTCACAGGGGGCTGGAGAAAATCCTAGGGGTATCAGGAGCAAAACAGGAGCCAGCTGTGCACAGGACAAACTTATTAATGCACACGTCATTGGGGGTGAACTGAATGGTTTCCTCTTGTTTGTCAAATTTATTATGTTCTGATGCTCTACTTGAATATTCTTCTTTCGGCTGCTCCCGTTAGTTGTTGCCACTGTGCATCATCTTCTTCCATATCTTACTGTCCTCGTCATGTTGCTCTGTCTTCTCTTATCACGTCCATAAACCTTCTCTTAGGCCTTCCTCTTCTCCTGTTGCCTGGCAGCTCTATCCTTAGCACCCTTCTCCCAATATACCCAGCATCTCTCCTCTGCACATGTCCAAACCAACGCAATCTCATCTCTTAGACTTTGTCTCCCGACCTGAGCTGACCCTCTAATGTCCTCATTTCTAATCCTATCCATCCTCATCACACCCAATGCAAATCTTAACATCTTTAACTCTTCCACCTCCAGCTCTGTCTCCTGCTTTCTGGTCAGTGCCACCGTCTCCAACCCATATAACATAGCTGGTCTCACTACCATCCTGTACACCTTCCCATTCACTCTTGCTGATGTCCGTCTGTCACAAATCACTCCTGACACTCTTCTCCACCCATTCCACCTTGCCCGCACTCTCTTTTTCACCTCTCTTCCACAATCCCCATTACTCTGTATGGCTGATCCCAGGTATTTAAACTCATCCACCTTTACCAACTCTGCTCCTCACCATTCCACTGACCTCCCTCTCATTCACACACATGTATTCTGTTCTATGATATTCTACTTGAATAATAAATGCAATATGGTTTAAAAAGTATGATGCAGGACTGTAATCAGAGCTGAGTCACCTAACATGGCAGCCTCCCCTTTATAAAAGTATGGAGACAATTATACTACACCATGAAAAGGCACTATATAAAAATAAGGCTTGTTTTTAAAATGGCACATTACATTTTTCATTTGTTGAAACTTCCCCCAGTTTTGTGCTGAAGCAGACATTCTATAGACGTTAGCGTGCCCAATGTCTTATCTGGACTCTGATATCATGATTGACTGGGGTTAAAATCGTAAATCAGGTCGGGATAAAACATGGAGAAATGTGTGAACCCCCATCTGAAGAGCAAAGTAATGGGTCTGCCCACTCCAAGCAGAGCTCAGGAGTTGGCATTGGCCAGTCATTGAGGGCAGCAAAGGGGCCAATTGTAAAGACAAGGCATAACAGTAGGGACAAAGGAGAAATCCAGGAATGCAACTTGCTGATTCACCTTTTTAGGAACTCCATGGCTGGGAATTGAGAAATAAGCGTGGTGATGTTATCTTTTTTTTTTTTTTTTTCGAGGTATGCACAGCTAGCCGTAGCAATCAGCGAGGATTTCCTTCCATGAGCGCTCCACTAATACAGTAGAGGAAATCCGCTTGTGTTCCTGTTTTGGTGCACTTTAACTGAAAAGAAACTCTCTGGCTTCTTAAATGGAGTGCTTGAAAGGGATAACAGTTGGAGGACTTCGATGCTTTCAGAAACTTCTGGCAAAAATGTGAAAACACAGGAAATTTAATATTGTCTTTTGGAAATTACGCCGCTGCAAGAAGCTTTTTTTGCCCTGGAAGATCCAACTGCTGCGTTTATTTGTTTATCTTGAAGACTTCTTCATTCCAGCGTATGGCTTTGATATGATTAGATACCGAGGAGGAAGCAGACAAATTTCAGGAATGCACTTCTTAGTGGTCATCTGCTTAACGCTGTCGGCAGCAGCGCAGAAGAGCACGGTAAGGAACCGGGGTCCAGAGCATCTCTTTTTCCCTAATTAAGTATTTTTGTTTATGCTGATGTTAGCCCATTCAATCAAACTGCTTTGCTTCAGTCTGAATTGATGCTACATTAGCGCTTCTTGTGTACAGTAAGTATCCCTAGCACTCTGCCATGTTCCTCTTGAGGAGCACTAACCACTGTGCCACCATGCTGCCTCCTCACAGCCTGGCTGCTCTCTGTGTAGTGTATGCATGTTTTCCCTGTGTCTGTGTGGTTCCTTCTCCTGACACTCCGGCTTTGCTCCTTTATCCCAGACAGGTACCATTTAAGTTGATTGGTTGGTTTCTCTGCAACTGGCCCAGCCTGCATGTGTCTGCATGTTTCTCTCTTGTGGCCTGGAGAGCCTCTAAATTTCCATAACCCAAAATCTGGTTTAAGCAGGATTCCGAGAAGACAAGGGCTCTCATCTTGTACCAATAGATTCTTTAACCTCAGGGCTGTCTTACCAGCATCATAGGCCCCCGGAGCAAAGTAGTGCAGTGGGGCCCCTATTTTGATAGCAAAACAGAAACATCCATAGGCATCAGAAACATTGTGGGCTCCAGCACTCCTGGGACCCCCAGCCAATGCCCATACGTTAAGCCTATCTGAAAGCAGTGAGACATTTGTATGGTTACTTGCAGTACTTAACTTTTACACCAGCATCTACTCTTTTAAATCATGGCACCCGTTTAGATGCAGCTGATGCTCAGCCATATCCATAAGGCACTTTCTTGAGTAATGCATGCTATATGTGGCATCATGTGTCTTGTGATGTATACTAGGGGTGGCATGGTGGCACACATTGGTTAGTGCCACTCCCTCACATCACCCAGGCCTTGATGGTAGCTGCTGTTGATAAGAGTGTAGTTTTATTCAGCAGTTGAATTTGCACGGTCTTCACAAACACTCAAACACTGGGGCAGCACTGTGCCTCACAGCTCCAGGGGTATCAGGGTTCAATTCCCAGACTAGTCGCTTCCTTGAAAGAGTTTGCAGTTTCATCCCATGGCTTTTTTCTGGGCACTTCAGAAGCTCCCTCTTACAACTTAGAAGTTGATAGCTGGTGACCTTAGGGTGGCCTGAAATAGATAGATAGATAATGAAAGACACTACATTTAGATAGATGGATAATGAAAGACACT
>JANRMT010062840.1:2489437-2529856 GCA_026402145.1 Polypterus bichir lapradei | reverse complement strand
TAATAAAAGACAGTTCATTTAGATAGATAATTAAAGACATTACGTTTCGACAGATAGATAATGAGACACTATGTTTAGATAGATAGATAGACAGATCGATAATGAAGGACACCAAGATGGATAGATAATGATAGATCGATAATGAAAGACACTACATTTAGATAGATAGATAGATCCATAGATAGACTGATCGATAATGAAAAACACTATGGATAGATAGATGGATAATGAAAGACACTATGGATAAATAGATGGATAATGAAATACACTACATTTAGATAGATCGATAATGAAAAACACCACGTTTAGATAGATAGATAATGAAAGACACTATGTTTAGATAGATAGAGTCGTGAATAAGTTAGCGCACCCTCATGAAATACCCTGGTCCTCCATGCATGGAGTTTGCATGTTCTCCTGTTTCCTCCCACAGTCCACAGACATACAGGTTAGGTGGAGTGGCGATACTAAATTGACCCTAGTATGTGATTGATATGTGTGTGTGTGTGTGTGTGTTTCTTCACCCTGTGATGGTCTACCACCTTGTCCATGGTTTGTTCCTGCCTTGCGCCCTGTGCTAGCTGAGATAGACTCCAGCACCCCCCCTTGACCCTATTCAACCTAAGTGGATTGAAAAATGGCTGACTGAACCCATGAGATGTTTTTTCTTTTTAAAATATTAGGATATATAATAATTTGATTCTTATTCAAACAACAGTGCTAGATAAATGTGAAGTAATTAAGAAAATCCTGAAAATCTGACTTTGTAATAATTTACCCATTGAAAACCGAGCTTGAAAAAGAAGCAAGTCTACTCTTGGCTCTAATGGCCACTGTTGCTCCTCAGGTAGGCGTTTCCTATGACTGTCTGCCAGTTCCCTGAATTTTTTTGTTCCACTTCTCCATGCAGAATTTCTTCTGCTGTGCAATGTTTAAGGTCCATTTTAGACCCCCCATTCCCCCTCCACCACTACCGCATCTTGATGGGATTCATATATTGGTTTTAACTTGGCCATTCCATATCCTTCCATTACTTTTTTTTCCTTTCAGCCATTCCTTGGGGGATGTCCAGGTATGTTTAAGGTCATTGTCATGTTTCAAGGGCCACTTTCGGGTTGAGCTCCAGTCTTGGGACAGATGGTCTCACATTACATTCAAGCACCTCTTGGTACGATGGAGAATTCAGTTCAGAGTGGTTTCTTTAATGGTGAGGTGTCAAGGACTTGATGCAGCACAGCAGACCCAAAACGAAATGACTTGTTTCATAGCTGGTGTCAGTTACGTCTGGTCAAATTTTGTCTTTGGTATTTATCAAACATGTCTTCTGGATCATTGTGGCCAGATAACTCTGTCTTTGCATTGTCTGTCCTGAAATCCCGGTCTTTGCCTTTCACCTATCATCAAGCCCAAAGATTCTTTATGGACAGCAAAGTTTTCCTCCTGACACGTCTCACGTGTAGTTGTATTTTTGAATGGAAGACTCATGCTCTTTGACATCAACAGTGGTAAGAGCTACCTGTTGTCCTTGATGGAATTCTGGGGTCTTACAGACTTTCTTTAAGCTCTTACTTTGTGGAGTTCTTCAGGGTTTGGTTCCTGGGCCTCTCCTTACTTCTATTTGCTTCTTTTAGGGTCCATTTCATTTCATTTCACTGCTACATAGATGATACACAGATTTGTTTACCCTTGAATCGCAGCAATACAAACTCTTTAAAACTTTTGTTGGACTGCCTTGAGGATGTTAAAGCTTGGATGGCCTTAAACTTTTTAAATCTCAATGAAAAGCAAAACTGAGGTCCTGATGTTTGGGCCAAGTGGTATCAGCAGTGCCCCTTACATGGACTTGAGCTCCCTGACACCTTATGTAAGATCCATTTATAAAACATGTGGGTGTAATAATGGATAGTGATTTTAAATTAGCACCACAGGTAAACTCAGTAATTAAACCTAGTGTCTTTCTAGAGCGGCTTTTCTCCAAAGTTAAGTCCTTCGTAACATTTCACAGTTTGGAAAGGGTTCTTCATGCTTTTATTTCATCCGGACTTGACTGATGTAATTTACTTTATGTTGGTGTCAGCCAGACTTCTATCTCATGCCTACTGTTGGTCCAAAATGCTGCCACTCGTCTTTTAATGGGAACACACAAGCGAGAACACATTTTTCCCTGTTCTGGCCTCCCTGCACTGGCTCCCCGTTCATTTTAGGATTGATTTTAAGATTTCATAGTTTGCTTATAAAGTACTAAATGGCTAAGCTTCCTCTTACCTCTCCAACCTTTTACAATTATATAGTCACTCAGGTCTACTGATCAGTTGCTTCTGGTGGTCCCTAAATCAAGACATAAGTTTAGGGGAGAACTTGCCTTTGCAGTTGTAGCTCCCAGGCCACTTCATGTTAGGCTGGCCACTACTTCACCTATTTTTAAGGCACATTTCTTTTTTTTTGGCTTCTGTTTAATTATAAGCTCTGTTCATTTGTTTTATTATCTCATTGCTTATTGTCATTGTACTGTATTGTTCTTCATTGCACAACACTTTGGTCAGCTCTTGTTATTTTTAAATGTGCTATTTAAATGCATTTAATACTGATAGATAGATAGATACTTTATTAATCCCAAGGGGAAATTCACAAATCCCTAGAGGAAATTCACATTTTGACACTGATATCTTGCCTTCTGCTCTTGGGCTGAACTTGCTGGGACGGCCTGACATGTTTGAAATCTTCTCCACTTGTAGACCATCTTCTGAACAATGGAATGGTTGATTTGCAGTTGTTTGAAGGCTGTTTAAAATCCCTTCCCAGACTCATAGGCATCTATAACCTTCAATCTGAAGGCCTCAGACAGTTCTTTCAATTTAAGCGTGGTGATAACACACACTTCAACAACAAGGAGCAAACCAAATTAAATGTCTGAGGTTTAAATGAGGGAGCAGGTCCAGAAGAGACCCTCTCTAATGACCTGCAAATCATTTGCACCTGAGCTGGTGGGCCTGATTCCAGTTTTGAACTGTTTGAAGTAGTGATATATGTAGAACTGGATGTACTCTTTCCACATGTGAAATTTGCACTTGTGTTTATTTAAATTATATAAGAGATTACAAAGTGTAAGCATTACTAGATGTTTTTTATATCACATTTATCTATAGGTACTATTTGAATAAAGATCAAAGCTTGATATCTCCACATGTTAAAAAATAAAAACATTTCATGTGGTGGACTTACTTTTTCACACAACTGCAGGTAGAATAATAGATAATACAGCATTCAGCCCCAAGGGTAAATTAAGACCTTACAGAAGCTCAAGACAAATGTATATATATATTAGATATATTATATACTTGGTGAGTGAAAATTATGTTAATATTTGAATAGCGGAAACAATTTATTCACAAAACATACTTCATATGTGCAAGATGAGTTACAGGAATCTCTCAACCTGTTCGCCATCATGTTCAACACATGTACCATATGTGGCACATAAATTGTCCACAAAAATTGTATATAAGTACAGACGTACCATTAGTGTTAACATAATTTTGACTCACCCTATATTATATTATTATATATTATAATATATTAATGTTTGACTATTAGACTATTGAAAGGCACTATATCATATAGATTGGTAATGAAAGGCACGATATAATAGATGGATAGATAGAAAGAGCGAACGAACAAACTTTATTTGTCCCCAGGAGGAAATCTGGCTTTTTACAGAAGCTCTTTAAATAAATAAATGACTGAATGAATGAATGAATGAATGAATGAATGAATGAATACACATTTTGTTCTCAACACACACAGAATGACTATAAAACAAGAAAATTCAAATGAAAGAGAACTTCTGTCACGGCAGTCCCAGTCCCAGTGAAGCCCCCAATTCGTGTGTCGTGACCTACTTCTGCTGAGTAATCCATTGCTTGAAAGTCCACAGGTATCAGAGAGAGGATGTGCAGCATTGTTCATAATGGCACTCAGTTTTGTTTTCATTCGGCCTTTTGCTACGACTTCCAGGGGGTCCAGAGTGCATCCTATAACTGAGCTTGCCCTTCTACTTAGCTTCTTGAATCAATGGGCCTCTCTTGAAGTGATGTTACCAGCCCAGCACACCACACTGTAGAATATCACACTGACGCATCAGTGAGCTGTAGAAAATGTGAAGGATGTCACTTCTCACATTTAAGGAAAGGCGTCTCCTAAGGAAGTAGAGTCTGCTCTGCCCTTTCTTCTCTATTCCCTCTGTGTTCCGAGACCAGTGCAACCTGTCATTAATGAGGACCCCCATCTACTTTGTAAGAATGGTCCACCTTTACATCCACTTCTTAGTGACCAGACATAGAAGTTATTTGGTGTGGTGTTAGTCAATAACCATATTAATAATGATCAGAGATTGGGTGCCATCTAACAACATGCATGTAGGCGGGAGTACGGTGGGTCAGATTGTGTTCAGATCTGACCAGTTGTGCCACAGGTTTACATTTCAAGACATTTAACATTTCAATAAAGCAGGTCCCGCTTTTTGCATCTACCAAGAGAACATGACACAAACTGATGGAAGGTTGTCATTGTTCCTTCTGAAGTCCTGTGCTTGAATTTATCACGTATTTGGAATGACCATGGCAACTTTTGGTGGGCTGGCATCCCACCTGAGATTGGTTCTTTCCATATGTGGATATGTGCAGTTCTGCTCCAGAATGGCCTCAGTGGCAGTGGGCTTTTGCTCTAACCAGTTTGTTCATTAGAACGCACGACTTTGGTTAATGGCTCGGGCTCTTTAAATGTACCCATCATCATCACTAAGCCATGTCAAAATTTCCTATCAGCGTGTATCTTACATTTTTGTTAAATCGAGCAAAGCACTGCAGCCAGAGATTTAAATCCATTTTTTCTCTATAAATTTTTAAATGTTAGCTAATGAAGAACACGCAGAGCAATGAAGATGCTGCTGTGTAGACTGGATAGCTGTTGCTTATTTTGATAATTTTGCTGTTAATTTCTAGATAAAGAAAGAAAGAAATCCTAAAAATTTTAGACTTCTTAAAAACCAAACAGCTTAAAATTGAGCAAAGGGAAGGACATCTGTAGAAATTCAGCGAACTAAAAGACTTCTTTCTGAATTTTAGCAACCCCAGGATGAATTTATGGGGTAACTGGCAGCAAGCTGGGCTTACCCATCTGACCAAACGTGAAGTTCTGACCTCAAATTAGGAAGTGGAGTGAACATCTGCAGCCCTCCAGGACCAGGACTGGATACCCTGGTGGTGCAGGTTCAGTAGATGGACAACTGGTCTCTATAATAGATGGAGCACTTCCTTTTATTGTTGCTTTATCCTCTCGTTTTATTGGTTGATAGACTGACAGAAGTTTATTTGTCCCCAGGGGGAAACTTGGCAATGTTGTTGTTTTTTATTGGCTCTTTTTATTATCATGAAGCTTGCACTTGATGTCACTTGCTCTCTTTTGGCAGATCCTTGACAATCACTGCGATGTGCAGACCGTCCTTCATCTCAGCACCCCGTGCACCTCCTGTGCAGCCTCTTCAAAAGTGCTTTGTCCACGAGGATTTAAGAAGACGACACAGGACATCGGCCTCAGGGACTGCAGGTGGCTTTGTTTATAATGCTCCTTAATTTTAATGGCACAGAATCACTTTACCTTTCTGTTGCTTTTTACATCTTTCTGTTCTTTACTGTTATTTCTAAAAGCAGAAGCGACATGTTGGACCACAGGGTTTGGGTAACTGAGCTTAATTCATTGGAGACTGTCCTAGTATTGAGGCCAGCCATCATGTTGTGGTATTAGGTTTGAAGTTTGCCACTGTGATCTGTGAAGTTTATTTCAAAGCCATTGTTTTATTGCTAAAGCCACGCAAATAAGCTGACAGAAAGATGGACGTAAACAGGTGGAAGACGACTCAGGCAAGCTAGATGACCTAGTTGGTCATAATAGCCAGGGACCCCTGTCATCTGTTCAGAGTTCTCCCTGTGAACAATCCCAGGGATTATTATTATCAGGAGGAGGAGGCCATGAGTGAGTTGAGCAGGTGCATTATAGGCTAGCTGGGTCTCAGAACAGTCCATGCGTAACATAACCATACCTGGCACGTTTCCTCAAAAAAGCTCAATGAATATGCAAATATGTGAGTATTTATATTGGAACAAAAATCACCGAAAGACTAGAAGCCATGCAAATTACATTCTGCCAGATTGGAAGATGTACATTTGTTAGCATTGCTCACTTAAGAAATGGATAATAATGGACTGGTCCAAAGGCTTCTCTCCGGTCAGGATATTTATTTATAAATGATTTGGGGTGGAAGCAACATTTTAAAGTAAGTTAGATACATATTTCTCTTTTGTACCATTTTTCTCTCGTCTGATTATTTCCGCCACGGTTGCAGAAGGGATGTGTAGAAGGCTCGTGTATGTCCTGCAATCAGGAAAGAGCACAATGCCAGGGAGCATAAGCTTAAAGGACTCTAGCAGATATGTGGTATCTGGACAGAACGCTTCACCTTCTGACAAATCAAAACGCTGTTAACAATTTTGTAGTGTAGACGATACATTTTTACACCACTTGTCCGATGTTCAAATGAATGCATCCATCCAAATGGAAAGTTCAGATCTTTACCATTCCAATCTCCAGATTTTTGGGTTCTTCTCAAACTCTGTGCTCGGTGAATCAATAGATTCCAGTTTCCACATCAGAGGTGGTTGGGGGAATGCATGGCCAGCAGTTAGTGACATAAAAGCTTTCTTTTTAATCCATACAGCCGGGCTTCTCTAGCCATTCGCTTTCTTGGTCGAGTAGTTCATCTGCCTCACTTCTTTATTTTTAGACTAGCCGTTCTCCGCGGCTCCACCCGCATAGTAGTGAAACAGGACAAACTTTAAAAATCAATAAACAGAAAGGGTAGACCGACTCCCCACTCCTGATGTCATGCTTCCCCCTCTCCTTGGCCCACAGCCTTTGTTTCAGATTAGCGCGAATATATCGCTCCTGCAAGCAAACTATGATCTTAACGCTATGAAAGAAGTTGCAAAATCAACCGGAATGTTCAAGCAAATTCTAGAAGAAAGCCCGATCTAAATCCGTTAAGTAGTTATCTCATTCGCTAGCTAAGCGGCTGTAAGATACGCCCCGAGGCTGGTGTGTGAGTGAGGAGGTCCCCGCCCCCTCCCCTCAGCCCGCTGCGCATCTCTTGGATTCTCGCAAATAAATTGGTACCGCAAGTGAACTATGATACTTAACACAATGAGAGAAGTCGCAAAATCAACCGAAATGTTCAAGTAAATTCTAGAAGAAAGCCCGATCTAAATCCATTAAGTAGTTCTCTTGTTCCCTAGCTAAGCGGCTGTAAGATACACCCCGTGGCTGGCACATAAGTGAGAAGGGCAATTTACACAGCCTCACCACACTTGAGCGACTAAGAATTAAAATGTCACACACGCATCTCAAAGCTATATGTTATACAGACCAATCGTATATCATTTTGTAAAATTTGAGTTATTTCCTGAATGTTATTAAGCTGTCACTTACAGGTACATTGTTTATATCCCACGTGTGTTCAGTTACAAGGGGCAGGTGCTATTTAGCTGGCAGGGTGGTCTCAGACCTCCAAGATATTTACAGAAGTGGGCAGGATGAGCCAAGCAGTTGAGTTTCATTTCATGTTTCATTTTGGAATTGCAAAATTCAGTTAATATGTATTTTTTGAAGTTGTTAAAGAGAAGCAATGAAGAATTTCCACATTGTTACTGTTTATGATGCCTGTGTTATTAAAGCTAATACTTTTTTACATATTTTGCAAAACAAATACATTACAATATTAATGTATGTATTATTTTTCTGTTTTATCAAGAAGCCAGTCTCACAATATGTATTGTATGTGGATTAGATGGATCGTCTCAAACCTGATAAGGTTATATAGGAGAAAGTAAATGTGTGCCTTGCCTCAGGCAGCCTTATTTAAAGCACCAGCCCTGAGACGTCTGATCCCAGTGCTGCCGCCACTCGCCAGGAAAATGAACTTGCGTTATATTGTCAATGCCACTGGGACTGACTGATAATCCCTGCTTCTTTGTCACTTTGCAGTTTCTCTGTTAACATGGGAGACAAGACCTTAGTGCTATCAGGATGCAGACATAACTGTGTCAAGAATATCACTGAAAACAAGTGCTGCCCAGGATTCTGGGGATCTAACTGTATTTGTAAGTATCAACTCTGACATTGTCGCTGTTGTGTATGTTTTTTTCCCCAGCTTCAGAAAGACGTATGTGTGTGTGTGCGTTAGGGCAATTGTCAAACTACCCCAGTATGATTGAGTATACTGTAGTGTGTGTGTCCGTGATGAATTGGCATCCTGTATATGACTGATTCACCATGCAGCCAATATATATCTGGCATAGGCACTGGCACCGGCTCCCTCAACTTGTAATGGATGAAGTGAGCTCAGAAGATGGATGGGTGGGCTTCAGGCATCAGATGCTGCACCTGTAATTTAATTTTCATTCTTTTCATAATGCTAGCCTTGTGGATTGTCTTTAAACACTCAGAAAGATCAATCATGTACTTATTGCTATACCCAAAGCAGGAGATCCCATCAGTCAAAAGCTGCTTTGTACTGTATGCTCTTCGATTGGCATACATTGGTTTTCTAAAATGACCACACAATGGTCTGAAATAGAGGAATCAGGACAAGCTTTGAAGTATGAATGGAAGAATTAAAACGAAGTGTTTTAATCACTTTTTAACAAATCACAAATTCTCTAGCAATAATATCTTAGAATTCACATGTTACCTTTCACAATGAATCACAAAAGATCAGAAAATCTAATGGTGGAAAGGAATGAATCCATCCATCCATCCATCCATTCATTCACCCATCCATCCACCCATCCATCCACCCATCATCCCATCTAATTCTGATACGTATTGTAATGTATGAAGCTGCCAGGCTGCATTTTCATATTTGTGGTTGCATTATCTGATATTTGAAAGTCCCAAACTTTTCTCTTTGTTTTCACAGCGTGTCCCACTTGGTCAGAAAGAGTCTGCAATTGGCATGGCAGGTGCTTTGATGGCGAAACTGGCAACGGGACTTGTGTTTGTGAGGTGACCCTGCAGAGCCCGCTTTGATTATTTTGGACATTTATGTTACTTAAATTAAAATACTCTCCACCAGTTTTAACTGAATATGGTTTTATATGTGTTATATTAAGTATAAAATTAAGCCAGTAAAAGTGCAGTTATATCCAGTGGCTGCTGTTTAGGATTATTGAATCCCCTTGCGGGTTGATAGTGGGGCGGCGTTGTGATTTCATTATCAGACAGAAGTTTTCACATTTTATCATTATACAACATTGAATCACAGGAGATTTAATTTTATTTTTGTTTGTTATTAATCAATAGGAAAAAGACTCTTTAATGTCTTTAATAGAGCTCTACAAGTTGGTCTAAATTAATAAAAAATGTATAACATAAAATAATTGATCACAGAAGTGTTCACCCCTTTAATGTGACACCCTTAAATCCTCAGTCAATCGGTTTTCGAAGTCCCGTCATTCATTCAATAAAGATCACCTATCTGTGGTTTCGCTTGCTTGCAGTATAAATGCACCTGCATCAAGAAGGACCACCTTGTGATGAGTCTTATGGAGGTCTAACCTACACAATAAAAACAAAAGTACACGCATAACAACTCCAAGAAAAGGAAAGTGAAACGCACAAGTTAGGGGATGGAAACAAGAAAATCTCCAAGTCACTGAATATCCCTTGGACTGCAGGGAAGTCAGTCATTAAGAAATGGAGAGAGTGTGGCAGAGCCGTGAATCTGCTGAGAGCAACCTGAGTGATCATGCGAGAAGAAGACATGTGAGGGAGGCTACCAAGAGACCTTTAAGAACTCTGGAGGAGTTACAACCTACAGTGTCTATGATTGGAGAGACCGTGCAGACAATAACTCAGCTTTATGGTAGAGTGGCAAAGAAAAAAAAACCGACCAGGACATCCCAGTTAGAGTTTGCTAAAGGCACATGGAAAACTCTGAACTCAGCTCGAAGAAGGTCCTATGGTCTGATGAGACCAAAATGGAATGTTTTGGCCATCAAACGAAAGTCCATTATCAACAATACACCATACTCACCGTGTAGCATGATGGTGGCAACAGCATACTGTGGGAATGCTTCTCTGCAGCAGGTCCTGAAAGGTCTGTGAGGGTAAAATGAATGCAGCACAATACATGGAAATTCTGGAGGAAAGTGTGATAGAGTCTGCACCTTGGGAGAAGATTTGTTAGCCAGCAAGACAACTACTCCAAGCATAAAGCCAAAGACGCAAGGTGGGCTTCAAAACAGCAATGTTAATGTCCTGGAGAGGTCAAGTCAGAGTCCAGATCGCGATCCATCACAGAATTTGTTGATCACTCATGATCTCCATGCAACCTGACAGAGCTTGGGTGGTTTTACAAAGAAGAATGGGGAGAAATGGCCGTGTCCAGAAGTGCAAAGCCGGTAGAGATCTGAGCACACAGACTCGAGGCTGTCATGGCTGCCAAACGTGCATCTACTAAATACTGACGTGAAGGGGTGAATACTTAAGGGATCGATTATTTTTGTGTTTAATATTTGCCGTTGAGTTAGAGTACTTTACAGAGATCTGTTTTTACATTGAGATCTTAAGAAAGCTTTTCTTTTGATCAGTGTCAGAAATACTTTTAATAGGCAATATACTGTATATAAAAGTGTAGTGTTATTATAACTGTTTTGAAAAGGATAAAACCCTTACATTTAACATTAATCTTTCTTTCTTTCTTTGTGGTTTTCAACAAGGATGCTTTTACCGGGTTTTCCTGTCAAGACTGTAAAAATCAAAATGCTTACGGAGAGGACTGCAGTTCAGGTGAGCTTTACTCATTCTCGCGTCTCCTTACTATACATGGAACAATCCTGATGGAGGATGAAACTTGGGAATCGACGTCTCTTCTGAAGTGCTTATTCTGATAACAGGACTAAGTGGATTCGGAGAGCACTGTGGCCAGTCCAAGGGTTCACATCCCTGGTCCTTCCTGTTTTTTTAATGTTCTCCCCATGTCTACCTTCAGTCCAAAGACATATAGGTTAGGTGGAGTGGTGATGCTAAGCTGGTCCTCGTGTGCGTGTCTGTGTGTGGTGTGTACATCTATGTGAGTGTTATCGCAATGTGATGGACTGGCCTCCTATCCAGGGGCTGTTCCTGCCTTATGCCCTATACTGCTGTTGCAGTTCAGGTTTAAAGGGCCTTAGAAATGGTATGGCATGGTACGGTATATTAGAAAGAATTTCTTCACACAGAACATTTAATAAGTTGTCAAGTAGACTGGTAGAGAGTTGGACTTGAGGATCCGTTACAACCTGACATGATGTGACTGTGGAGAAATCAGTAGAGAGGACTGACAAGCTTTGTTGGGCTGAATGCTTTCAATGAGATTGTGCTAATGCTCCTTTATATTACAACCAGAGTTTATTCCCTGGTTTATTTATATTTTCTCAATTAATGTCATTGTTGAATTAGTTTCATGTTTTGATGTTGTATCTATTGATTTGCTTAGTATTTGTTATTTGTATTTTGCCTGTTTAACTGTGCACCCATTCTTTGTGTTTTGCCTGTGATAATCAACCGAGGAGGCAGGGCCACCCTGATGTCACCACTACTGAAACCTCCATGTGACATTCTTCTTTAGTAATTGGACATAACAAGCAGCATGTATGGTTTCTCCAGTCTGCAGAAACTTTTATTCCAACAAACCCCTCAGTATCCTAAAACAACAACAACAACATTTATTTATATAGCACATTTTCATACAAAAAAAATGTAGCTCAAAGTGCTTTACATAATGAAGAATAGAAAAATAAGAGACACAGTAAGAAAATAAAATAAATCAACATTAATTAACATAGAATAAGTGTAAGGTCCGATGGCCAGGGGGGACAGAAAAAACAAAAAAAAAAACTCCAGACGGCCGGAGAAAAAAAAATAAAATCTGCAGGGATTCCAGGCCATGAGACCGCCCAGTCCCCATCTAAAAGATGGCATCCATAATCTTCTCAACTGATGGCACTGTCTTTGGCTTCTTTTCTCTCTGTGAATTTAGATGAAGTCATTCCATTATCTGACTTTTTGTCTCACTTTCAAAATAGTGAAACCAGATTTTGTCAACTGTCACAATACTAAGCAAAAAAAAAAAAAACGTTCCCCTGTATTTTGATATTGCTCAAGCAGCTGAGCTGTTTGTGGTCTTCAGTCAGTAAACATGGTACCTAGGGGGCACCGTTTTCAGTCATTTACTGAACTGTATTGTGCCCTGTTCTTGCGGTGCTGCTGTTTGTCTCGTCACACGTCTGTCATCCCCAACGAGCACATTTCTTTCTTGCAGTCTTACTCTCCCGCTACGGTGGTGAGTGGGCGGAGCCTTGCGTGAGTGCTGGCGGGAGAGCCGCTGTAGCATTGAATGTCTGCTTTCCTTATTTCACAGATTTTTGCCTTTACGTGTTCTTTTTGGTTTCGGGCACTGAATGTCTTGAAGGTGGCCAAGATGCCCACCTCGGCGAGTGCCGGTTCCCCCTGGGAAGAGTTTCAGTAGACATGGTGTTAAGATTGCCCCTGATTTTTCGTGCTCCCTGGAGGAATGCGTATTGGCAATGGGTCAGGGAGTGGGCTGTGAACATATCCGATCTGCTTCACGGATGAGCAGTGCGATCTTTGTGTTTTTAGGGCTCATTTATACTTCACGCTCAGAACGCGTACGCGCCCGCATCATGGCTGCCACGCGTCCCCAGCGTTCATTTCATGCGTCCTCTGAGCAGGTCCTCAGAAATTAACGCGACGTGCGCGAGTTGCAGTACCAGCAAAAAGTCGGGGGGCGCAGTGTGCTAAAAGTCGGAATGTGACGTCAGAGTCTCTGTTTACTATCTACATGTGACAGAAAGCCTCTATGCAGATCCTACGGGGATCGATGTGCGTGCTTTGCTGTTTGATGTGGTGAAGCAAAATGCTGACATACAGATGCATTCGTGGTGATTTTATATTCAAGCGTCGCATATTCCCGATTGTAATGACACGATGCATTTTAAAAGTCTCACATAACATCTTTGTGCCGTCTTTTTTTTTTTTTTTGCAACTTAACAACAGCAACATAATGTATAGCGCTGTATTTGAGCCACTGAGAAAAAAATAAAGGACACGGTGAAAACGTGTATTTTGTGATTAAAGTGGAAATTTCGGCTTTAATCTCAAATTGCCCACTTTAACCTTGTAGTTTACTTTATCATTAAAGCAGACGGTTGTAAAAGTCATCCCAGTTTTTAATCGCTGCGAGCTTCTTGGACCTGACAGCTGCGGCAAGCAGCAATATATCACCACACAGAAAAATTAAATGTATGATATTTCAACACTCTGCACATTTAGAATCTTTAGATTTGTACTTGATATCACTTTCATGATTAAATGCATGTTACATTTTACATATAATTTTGTTTAAATAATGAATACTGTGAATAATTACACACATGGGGGTGACACGGCGGCGGAGCGATAGCACTTCTGTCTCGCAGGGAGTTATGTTGCTGGTATATCCTGCTTGTATTCCACACTGTGCTCCGGTTTCCTTCCAAAGATATGCAGATTTGGGGATTTGGTGCCGCTAAAATGACGCTAGTGTATGCGAGTGCTTGTATTCACCTTGCGATGAGCGGAGACCTCGCCCAGGGATTGTTTCTCAGTCGTGCCCAATGCTTGCTGGAATGGACACATCCCTGGATTTATGGATTTAATCAATAAACATCCTTTTCAGAGATATTGCGGTAAGGTGTTATCGGAATTTAATAGGTGTTTTAGGAAATTCACAACACAGAGAAGCCGAACATGTTCTCACCGTGATAATATCTCGCACTGCCACCTGGTGGATTCCTCCAGATTTACGTAAAGTACGCGCGCAAGTATAAACACTACAACGCTTGCGTAGCAGGAGCGTCCTCTGCAGCATGCGTCGCGTCGCGTGAAGTATAACTCCGGCCTTAGACTCCACCGAGATGGTAAACGTGCTTGTGGATGAGGGAATAGTTATCCATGATTCCTTTGTATCGGTTTTGCCGCTATCTGCACCAGCTAAGTAGATCACCTTACTAAATGTCCCACCTTTTCTTTCTAATGCGGCTTGGGAAAAGATCTGGTCCGGTATGGACAAGTGGTGTCAAGAAATAAATGAATTCCATTGGTCTGTAAAGATCCACGGTTAAAGCACGTTGTTTCTTTTCCAAGTCAAGTGCTGATGATAACCAAGGGAGATTAATAAAGTGCGTAACGTAGCCCTAAGGTTCAGAGTAGACAATTTTGAATTTATCATTTGTGCTTTGTCAGAGCCCATGAAACATTTTAAGTGTGGTAACTGTGGGCATGTTGCAAAAAATTGTCCAGGGAATAATGATGAAAATACTGAACAGGGTAATGTAAAGTCCGAGGATGGCCCATCGCTGGCCGCTACAGGCGGAAAAGCGGTAACGGCACCTTCAGCCGGGTTACCTGAGAAAGGTAAAGGAAGCGGCGAAGGGAGCACGCAGGTTAGGGATCGGGGGGAAACTGATAAACGTGAAAGCGTAGAACAGCAAGAAAAAGCTATCGGTGAAGTTTCTGAAACTAGTAATGACATTGAAAAAACGAGTTCGGGCGTGGAAGCGGGCTCGTGGACTGTAGAGAGTGTGTGTGGTGAAGCGCCCACTGAGTAAGATGAGGGGTTTAAAGTTCCTACTGCAGTATAAGAGAGTCAGACAAGAAGAATCATCAGAAGCTGTAGCAAAGAAACGCCCAGCTCAACAAGACCCCTCTGCAGCCCTGCAGAGTCGAAAGACTTCTCGGCTCCAAAGAGCGGTGATGATGAATAGGCTTTCACTGACTCGTCCCTTCATTTAGAGGGGAGTCAGAAAATGGGAGATGGAGAAGGGTACAGCTTCTCACGGATACGGTCTTTATTTGCAGAAACGAAGGGCAGGAAGGGTGTTGTAATCCAAGATTTTATTTCCGATATTGACCTCTTCATCAGCATATTAGAATCACTTTTTAAAAGGTTCACGGGAGCCAATGTGTTTACACAGCAAGAAGGTCATCGCCTTAAAGGTCTGGTCACAAAACTGAGGGCTTCGTTAGCTAATAAGGACGTATGATGGAACTGACAGTCACTTCTCTTTCTCTCCGATTGCTTGTTGTCTTCTGAGTGTTTCTTTCTCTCCAACTAAAATTGATAGTGTTAGGACTGGGACGTTCAATGTTAATGGGTGCAGGGATGAGGCAAAGGGGTTCCCTGCGTGAGGAGCGCCTGGCAGTGGCTTTTCTGCAGGAGACGCACAGCGATGCCAGTTTAGAGTGTCAGTGGATGAGGGCCTGGAGCTGGGACGTGTAGTTTAGTCATGGCACGAACCGGTGTGGTGGGGTGGGCTGGCGATCCTCCTGGCTAAACTTTTGGGCCCTGTCTCTGTGTCAGCAACTGAGCTGACGAAGGGCCATCTGCTTGTAGGTAAAAGAAAAATGTCGGTTAGTTTTTATAAACGTATATGCACCAACTGACGGAAAAGGAGGACTGGAATGCTTTGCCCTATTGAACAGCACGTTATCTCAGTTAACTAGGTGACGATCATGTGAAGTCAAACAAACAATGCAACATGTTAAGAATATTTCATGGACTTGTAAAAGCCAGGGTGTATCTGGAATACAAATTCAGTAGAATGCCTGACTGCAAATGTGAATTCCTTTGAGGAAAATTGTGAACTTGAAGGTAATGAGTTGATTTTTCTTATTTGACTTATGAATGAAGTATTGTTTCTTTTTTTTTGGGTGAGTTGGGGTTTTATTTGTTTGCTATATTATGATATTGTAAATGATTTGTTGAGTATTGAATAATAAAGTTCTTTCTTTCTTTCCCTCCCTCCACACAAATGGCGCATTGGTAGCACTGCTGCTTTTCAGTAAGCAGATTGTGGGTTTGCTTCCTGGGTTCTCCCTGTGTGTGGAGCGTGCTTTGAGTAATCAGAAAAGCACTATATAAATGTAAAAAGTTATTATTTTAATCTGTTTTTAATTTTATGAAGACATACTAGTTATTCACCTTTTTCTTCATACAGAGTGTGACTGTGTTCATGGAGTCTGCAGCAATGGAGTACATGGTAAAGGGACGTGTATTTGTGAAGCTGGATATACGGGTGCACGCTGTGACCAAGGTACACTTAATACATTTGACTGTAATGGTTTTAATAGCGTTGTCAGATTCGAGATTTGTCACCTTCTTGGGTAACACTTTAGTTCAGGTCCTGCTGAAATGCATCAAGTATTCATTTACTCTACCTTTACAAGACTTTAACAAAGGCTTCTTTTGGTCTTTATAGCACTTATAAAACATCAGTAGATGCTCTGTTATTCATCTCTGTGCAGTGTGGCATGTCGACATGATGGTAAAATGACTTGTTAATATGAAGGATTCAGAGATGTTATACTAAATATGTCATATCAAGAGAAATATGCCACCTCAGAGCAGTCCAAAGTGATGTTTAGACAGCAGGTCACATTGTAGAGATGGATAAACACTTTATTGCTGTTCTGTAAGTATTATGAAGGCCCAAAGATGTGTGTGTTTGAGGTTTTCTTACATAGAAGTAAATAAGTAATAGATGCATTTTTACAGTACCTAAACTCCAGTGATAACCCATTTTTGTTTCAAATTCTGCCTAATAAGTGTGTGTCTTAAATTAAGTTCTAAACCTCTGCAGCTCCACTGAGGACACCACGTCCATCTTTACCTGTGGGTTACTGATGGTCACAATCCTTTAACACTTTGCACTCTGTACTTTTTATTTTGCAGAATCTCCACTTTGTCTTGCTGCTAACTGTGGAGACTATTCAGTCTGCAATGACAACAAAGGTGTTGCTTCTTGTGGCTGCATGCCGGGCTTCAGAAGAGTTGGGAAAAACTGCACCTGTAGGATATTTTAAACCATTTAAACATTTTTGAAGTCTTTAAGTTCTCAATCTCAGTGTCTGTCTTCTTGTCGTTGCGAGGGTTGTGGTGGTATTAAGCTGTGCAGACCTGGCCAGGCTTTCCCATCCTTGTCTGTTCCCACCCCACCCAGAGATGTAATCTCTTCAGTATGTCTTCTTTCCAGTGGGTTGTATCTGGTACACATCTTGTAGAAGTCACACAAGAGACACCATCACCAGATGCTTAAGTATTTATTAATGGCTTCTTTCTATGTGCAATTTCTGCTCAAAAGGTCCCTCAGACTGCCAGGCAGGGGTGGTCCCACAATCTTGTGTAGGAACCTCATTGAATTTACCTATTCAAATGACCACATCTACTTGATGATTACATGTTGCACAAGACAGTAGGTGACGATAAGGTGGATAAAAGAGGACCAACGTCTTGTTTCATCACCATTATCAGGTACATCGTTGGCCATACTGTGGATCCTGAACCAATATTTTGACCAGCCTCACAAATGCAGCCATTATCACTCTTGATGAAAAGAGGAGAAACGTAAACTCCTCCACTGAGGGTGATTACAAATTCCTCTTGCAGAGAGTAAGGCATCCTTTTGGAGAAAAAAGACTGTGATCTTTGTTTTGGATGCATTTCTTTTCATTCTGACCACTTTGCCGAGTAAAATAAGACCAAAAGCTCAAGATGTGAACATGGCAGAGACGCAATGTGTAGCCTCCCCTTGCTGGATACTCCAACACCCCCTTAGGTGAGCCCTGTGTCCACGTTTATTGCAGCAGTACAAATGTGCAGCCCCTGAGATTATGACTATTACCAATCTGACCATGGGCTTCTCTCTTAGTCAACCACCAAAGTAGGAGGGTGGTCACCTGTGAATAAGAAGTCTGCTTCCAGGTGGACTACTTACTTGGTTGCTCTCCTCTGCACAGCTTTGAGTGCTGCTATGTCTTTCCTGTTCCCCGTTGACCAGAACTTCATGCAGTACTCCAGATGTGGTCTTGCTGGTGCACTGCATAATTTGAGCATAACGTCCCCTGACTTGTACTCAACAGTTCGTATGATATAACCTAACATTTCATTTGCCTTTTCAATTGCTTCTTCTTAATGGCTAATTATGGTGGTTGTCACTTAGTTTCTCAATCACTTTGCCATTAACACATGACCACCGGTCACTGTGCCTTCATTTGTTCCAGGTTGACGCTATCTAAATTTTTTGTTTCAAGATTATTTCTTGCATGTCTATGTGCTTCAGTGTCTCATCTGCTTATTCTTTCTTGTTCTTTGTCACTTTTGCGAGGTCCTTGATGTTCAGGAGATGTCAGTGCTGTTCATTTTCTTTTTGCCATTATGGTGGTTATCACTGGATTTGCAGTCACTTTGCTGTCCTTTGTTAACTCCTAATAAAGTTCAGTGTTCAAAGATCAATAAAAACAATACATATGCTTGATTATGAGGTCTGAACATGTGCAGTATGTACCGTGTCCTGGAGGATGATATCCCAGTTTGACTAGTTCAGGACTTTGTGCGTGAAGATGAAGGTGTGCCACGACATGCTTGATATTGAGCAGATATCTTTCTGCCATTATAATGGTTATCATTTGTTTTCTCTATCACTTGGCCATAAACACGTAACCTAAGTTAATTTTGCCATCATTTACTGCTGCTACCTAAATTTTAATTTGCAGGATTATTTCTTGCTTGACTATGTGCTTAGTCTCCTTTTATTTAGCAGATGTCACTGCTGTTCATTTTCTTTCTGCCATTGTGGTGGTTATTGCTTGGTTTCTCAATCACTTTGCTGTGAAAACACGAGCAGAGGTCATTGCCATCAGGTTGTTGCTATCTAAATTTTGTCTAATTTCCAGAATATATCAGGTTATAAACTTTCGATTAAGACCAGAATCAAAGTTCTAGTCCCAGTGGTGTGAGAGTAATCGCATGACAGACGGACAAACTGCAGCATTTCATATATACCGATTACAGCCCAACAACTATCACAACTTGCAGGTTAAAAGAGTAAGGAGATGCAAAAATGAATCTTTTCTGTTCAATATGTAAATGTTTTTCTTTCTTTTTTTGAATACCGACTTGAAAAAGTTGATTTCTTTGATCTGGCATTCATATGTTTTTCAATATAAAAACACGCATTTTTGTATAACAGTCATCTCAGACAGGATGCGCCATGCTGTGATTAATGTAAACCTCTCCAGCTGTATGTAATATGCAAGTTCTCGTAAAGGTTATTATGAGTTACAGGCTTTAGCTGACAGGTGGGCTCTAATGATGTCTGGTGAAGCCACAGTTTGTGTTATCCAGCAACAGAAGTAATATGAGTTTGCCTCCCACATTCCAAAAAAAAAAAACATGGCACCCCATCCAGGGCTGTAATCAGTACTGCTAGTATAATCACCAGACACCACGGCCCTACACTACTGTAGATTCAGCAAGTATAATCAGTGGATAGAGAGTAGGAAAAAATTAAAACAGCTGAAGCAGAAGTATATGTAGCATATAAAAATAGGAATTTGTGTTATGAAGTAACAGAGCAAGTCTATGGGCGCAGTGGTTAACAATGCTACCTCAGGGCCCAGCCCAGTCCTTGTCTTTTAATTGTTTTTAAGTGAACGTTTCCACAATGTCCTCACACATTCCAAAAAAGGTTGATGCGCTTGCTGCTTCCTGAGCAGCTCTTCTTTTCTCCGCCCTAGCGGCCAGCTGTTTCTTTTCTTTCGTCTGAATCTTTTCGCATTAAAACTGATAAAGTTAGTTTTTGTGTTGCAATTACTTAGTACGTTTTCTTAAATTTTTCACTTAAGCTGGCACTTAAGTCTTCAATCTGCCTCAAGGATGATTAGCAAAGCTGGTAGGGAATGAGAACGGCGCCCATACGCCACACGGCCGCCGTACTGCGCGCTGTAGAGAATTGATTCTACAATAAAATAGAAAAAACAAAATAAAAAAAGTAATAAAAATCATCACCCCGGAAGCGGATAGTAGACGTCACGTAGTGTATGTGTACCAAATTTCAAGTCAATAGGTGAAACGGTTTTCGAGCTACAGGTGATTTAAAATCCTGGACAGAAAGACAAACAGCCACGGTAGCATATTATATAAGAAGACTAGCTGTGTACACCTGTGCTGGAAAAAGCCCGGGGTCCTAGAAACTATTGAAATTGTCAGAAAAAAATTGAAATGTAGAGATGTCAGGTAATTGATAGGAACTACTCTGGGCGTCTCTCTCCTAGGAGGATTTGTTTTGCCGATGTGTTTGCTTCGCTTGTGTATTAGCGGCTGGAGGAAAACTAAAAGGGATACCGTTTTGCTGATGTGCTGGCCTCGCTTCTCTATTAGCGGCTAAGCAACTGACTCTTTCTTCGGAGGTTTAATTTTGCCGACGTGCTGATTAAAAGACAGAGAGTAAAAAGACAAAGTAGAACTTCATAAACACGTTCAAAAACATTGGCGCTATACACTTGCAGAGCAGGTTAGAGATTATGAAAGCAGTGGAATTTGAAAGGTTTTTGTGATACACGTGGGGAAAGTTAAAGAATATGAAAGTAGGAAAATTAGAAAATATAAAAAAAGAAAGTAAAGATCGCAGTAGCGCAAACAAATGGAAAATATTACTCGAAAAAGGGAAAATAATCACCACAGACCAGGTGTCATTGGAAAAAAAGCAGGACAAAGTGAGGTCAGAAATAAAAGACAGAGTAGAAACCAAAGTAAAACGTCATAAAGAGGTTAAAAAACAAGGGGCCAAACACATGCAGAGCAGGTTAGAGATAACGAAAACTGGAATTCAAAAGACTCAAAAAAAAAACGTAGGCGCGAAACGTCTTTGCACCCTGCTCGCTTTGCTCGCCAACCGCCGTTTTTGGTTTTCCGGATACACATTTTTTAAGATTTTTTTTTTCTTTGAATTGTTGCTATTTCATTAGTTTCACTTTTATTTCAGAACTTCTGTAAAAACAATATTTGGAATCTTTCAAGTCCCAATATGCTGAATCTTTTTAATGAGGTCAGTGTTTAATGACTTTGTACCATAATTCAAGATAGGTTTGTCTGTTTGGAACTTCAGCACAGACAAAGCGATCTACATCATCAGCAGTTAATAATTTTTTTTGCAAAGTAACCAATAAATGCATTTGAGATAAACCCCGTTTCTGAAATTGACTTAATCTTCAAAGCCTTACAATATTACATACTTTTGACATAATACATATGTCCATATATTCGATCTCTATTCGCCTTCTCGTTATTTCTCCGAGTAATAAATTTCTCTTTGTTTGCATTAATGCGATGTTTACTGTCTTTGTTTTGACACTGTCATTTTTTTCTGCTTTCATATTCTTTATCTTGCTCTGCATGTGTTTCGCACCAACGTTTGTGAGCGTCTTTATGAAGTTCTACTTTGTCTTTAACTCTGTCTTTTAATTCTGAGCCCGATTGGACGTGCTTTTTTTTTTCACTTCCACTTGTTCCAGGCTGATAATTACCTAATTTTCTGAATTTGCACCTAGATTATTCTTTTTCTTTTTTCTTTTTTTTCTCTCCAACACTTTTGAGCCTCTTTTCTCCGCACTGATTTCTTCTTTGCTTAGTCGTCTACATTTCATTTATAACATATTGTCCTTATACGCTTTATATGCGCTGAGAGCCCTGGATCTGTGTGTGCTCAAAGCCTTTGCACAACTGAGTGTTTTGCTGCCCGTGGTCTTATTTGAGATTGATTGTAAGTAGGGCATGTCTTGCAAGAATCTCATGTTCTACGTCCCTGCGAGACATTCCTGGGTCAATCTCTTGGCACAAAGACTCATATTTAAGGTCCCTGCAAGACGCTCCGTGGCCAGTCTCTTTCATCTTGTGGGTCTTTTAAGTGTCTTCCGTGATCTTCACGGTAAGATCACATCTCGTTTCCCTAGTGTTTCTCTCCACGATTTTTTTTTATAATAGAGAGATATGCACAAGATACAGTAAAAGTAGAATACAAACGAGAATGTTGATTAATACAATACAATCTGATAACACGGTAACAATGGCTGTCTGCTCTGGCATGGTCTTTGTTTCCAATGTGGTCCATTGTAGCCCTTGGATGGAATGGCAGAAAGCATAGCCTGTCTGATTATGGGCTGCCAAGAGAAAGAGAAAGAAAGAGACTTTCTTTGTTACCCTTTCTTTATGTTCATCCAGCTTCCATGATGTAAATCCCATACCAAGGGGATATCATAATGAAAGACGTCTCCCTACTTCATTCCGATCCTGTTTCAGTGTGACTTGGCCCCATTCCATCCCCTGGCAGATTGTTCTTTAATCTCAGCACACATGTATTCCCACAGGCTAGCCGACCAGTCAGTTTCTGAGATTTTATTGTCACTAGTTTTATAACCAATAGTATGTATTGAAGTTTTTTTTTTTTAATAATTTATTAGAATATTACACCATCCTCATGTCATGATATAATAGTATGCTTACTGTAGGCTGGGCTGTGCAAATATTTACTACATATGCTAAGATTGAGAGAAGCCCTACAAAACACGACCTCGCACTCGGTTGAACTTTACATTCATCTTTGTTCAATAAGACTACAAGTTCATATCCTGTAATATTTCTTGGAACCACTGATGAGGTCACAACCCACCCCAGAACATCATGGAGCCTTTTTACTAAAACTCCCACTGTTGGGCCTACACATTCTTGTATTCCTGGTCCCCAATGTACAGTTATAGGGGAATAAGGCTTGACTGTTTGTTCTATCGCTTGTTCACCACAGGTATTGGGACCCCAACTCTCCCATGCAGGTACCCTTTACTGTTAGCTACTTTAACTCGCTGTCTTTAACCTTTCCATTACATGAAATGTTTACAGGGCACTCTTTAAACTGTTGAGGCACACAGTCATCCTATGGTTTACTCTAATGGGCACTTCTGCCATTATATTTAGGATCAGGACATCCTACTAATGGTAGCTGACCAGACTCAGTGTAACTTTAGGTTCCCCATGTAAAGTATGGGCCATCCCTGGACTCCACTATGCTGCCCTCTTCATTCCTGCTGTTCTTTCTAATGGCACGTTCCGGGCTGTAGTTTTATAAGTAGAGATCTACAACACAATGGTTAACCTGTGCTTTATTATGACTGAAGGACAGACAGGTTAATTATGTGAATTCAGAGGCTGTGATTGAACCAGTAAGTTTGATGTCCTAGGTGCTACACCATGGAAAACAGATGTTTATTAAATCGAGGTCTTCACTTTTGCCAGGGAAATGTTGGCAGTGGTAACTCAAAGACAAATCCTGTAGCCTTCATAGGAATCATTTAATAAAACTCGCTAGAAACAATTGATGATTTACATCTTAGTGGAATAGGATTTGCACCCTAAACCCTTCAACGTGGTGGAATGTCTTTGTGTAACTTTATTAATCCTGAACTTTTATAATTATCAACAGATAAATGACCCAGCATAAATAGTTTTCCAGTTGGAAACCTTCACTTAGAACTTTTTACCTTTGTTATGGATGATAATTTCAAGATGACGCAGAAGGTTCCGTAACAGAGAAGCTTCCATCCATACTGCAATTAATCGGTTTGGGGGTTGTCTCTGCATATTTAAAAACATGTGTATTTTTAAAGTTCACATACTATGGCATGTCTACATTTTGAAACATTGGTCATATTTCTTCCAATAAGTATTTTAATGCCTAACTAATATTAAAACCTATCTTTTTATGCCAGATGTAAATCGTTGTTTTCAAAAAGTCTGTGATCGCAATGCTCAGTGCAAAACTATTGGAACAAAGTATGAATGCACGTGTAAAGACGGCTACCAGGGAGATGGGAAGGTCTGCATTCCGGTGGACCGCTGCTTAGTGGACAATGGAGGCTGCCCGGCCAACTCAACAAACTGTGTTTATAAAGGCCCTGGAAAGGTAAGAGAGATTCAACATTTCCATCTGCTTTATGGGTCTTGGAAGTTAATGCGCAACTTGCTCATTTACACGTTTGTTAAATATGTAACTTTATTTGAAATGTAATTGAACTTAAATGTTCATTTAAAAATGTACAAAATAAAAGGTGCAGGTGTTGAGTCCAAACCTAAGAATAGGATATTGTATGTTTTAACTCTTTCAGAGCGGATGTTGACTTTTGTCAAAAGGAGGGGTTGACGGTGGTAATCAACTCTAAACTATGACAAAACCCGCCGTTATGTTTTAGTCTGATTCTCTTTGCTAGAAGAAAAGTTAGCTTCATTGGTTTGACCGAGTCTCCCTGCACTCGCGTGAGTAGCAAACAACAGAAAAAACGGCATCAACATCTGGCAAGAGATTAAAGCAAATGCATGAAGCAAAATACTCCATGGACGACATTTTGTATATTATTGCTGTATTGGATTCTGACTTGTCGGACTCTGATTTTGATAAAAGTGATCAAAAATGGATGTGAGGTATCAGCATCAGCTGTTCAGTTCCCAGCTGATCGTGGCGTTGAACATGAAGACAGCCTAGTAGCAGGCCTGTCATGCATTCCCAGCGACTTGGCGGTCACAGTACGTAGCGACAGATGTTTTATGTTGATTTCTGTGTGAAACCCTTCCTATGTGTGCTTTTCAGAAAACTGTTTTTTTAGAAAAAATATTCAACCCTCAAAGAGTTAAAGTCAAACCCATTTTTCTTCACTGCTTGCTTTATTGTATAAGTTTGGTGAACTGGCAACTCTAAACAGGCCCCGTGTGAATAAGTGTGGCTCTGAGTGAATCAGTGTACCCCATAAAGGATTGGCACCAGGGTGTGAAATATAAGGGTGAGGTGGCCCAAATAAATCCTTTGGACCCCATAAAAGCCTTTAAAAACAAAATTGTGGAGTGGTATTGGTGAAATATAATTTTGTAAAAACACATTAGAATATTACAAATTATTCAGTGCCCATTAAGTACTAAGTTTACAAGTAAATATTGTAGCAAAGAGCAGGTATGAATGGAAGGTTGTGGTCTGTGAGCACTTCACAGGCTGAACTGGGCAAGATGAGTGTATTTCAGCAGGCCAGGAAGGGCTAGATGTGTGACTGGCAATAGCCCACCATCAAGGAAGGAGAGTGGCACGCTAACATTGAGGACTTTCAACCAACAAATTATTCAGCAGAAGTGTGTCAAGAAATGCTATGGGGGCAACATGTCGGGTTGAAGTTCTGTCAGGCAGTCTGCTCATCCTGCAATGAAACAAACCCGACCAGGAACATCTCGGCTTTATGGTCACTGGACCTGAAGGGGCGGAGTCAGATGCCCTCACCGTCTGTGGGTGGAACAGGAGACAACCTCATCTGTGCTTACGTCTGATGAACCTGCAAGATGACCCTCTGACACGGATGCTTGACAGTAGATGTACAAACTGTATTAATTTCTATAGTTTTGCTTAGTGTGATAAGGTGGCATACAGGTTGGTCACAGTCTAAGCTGAGTTTGCATATTCTCTCAGCATCTATGTGAGGTAGTGTTCCATCTGAAGGACTGGTAAGTATCATCAGGAGTTGGTTCAAACCTTAACTTTAATTCTGCCAAGACTGGACCCAGGATTTTGACACTGTAATGAAAAAACTGATTCATAAAGACATGGTTGTATATTGTGCCCAAATTATATCACACTGAGTTTCGAAATATAATGAGGATAAAGTCGTGCATTTTCTTTATCTCTTACACTTCTAGAGCATAATTTGTCCCTTCTCTATCTGTGAAAGTGTAAATCAGTATAATTAATAGCTTTCTAATCATCCATGTTTTTTCAGGTCACATGTGTTTGTAAACCAGGAATGGAATCCCGGAATCCCACACTTGGTTGCAAATTAAAAACTTGTTCAGCAGGATGTGATAAATCCTCTACGTGTGAAATTGGTTTAGATGGTACAGACACGTGAGTCAAAATTTGCATTACTTCAAAGATCTTCATCTTTCAAGTCTTTCATGCAGGTCCTGCTAGACAGTAATGTAACCAGAGACGGTCCAGTAGAATCACAAACTAACACCTAGCCTGAAGCCGTTGGTGGCTTTGCATACAGTAGGAGGCACAAAACCACAGTAAAACATGTAAACAAATGACATAAAGCTGTGAACCATCTGGCCATAAAGGTGTTTACCTCCAGCTTTAAAGTCTCTTGTAAACAATCCAATCTCAATTAATAAGCACTGAGAAGTTAAAAAAGAAAGTCTTGACGTTAAATGTAAAATGAGAAACATCCAATTTAGATAAGAAATGAAAGCCAGGTGATTGGCACCCCATCTAGCGTTGCCCCCGCCTTCATGCTGCTAGCACAGGCTTCTGACCCTACGACCCTGAATTGGATTTAACAGCTTCATTAAATGGACAGCAGGATGGAAGCCAGGGTCTCATCTAACTTCTGTACCCAGCAGCTGCTTTTCATTTCACCTGAGATCCTCATTAATGTAACAGACTTAACCCCTTAAGAGTGAAGCCCCTCCAATATATGGACTCATTTATATAGTGCTTTTCTCAACAGTCAAGGCTCTTTTTTCAAGTGGGGAGCCAATTCAACCACCACTGATGTGTAGCATCAACCTGGATGATGCGACGGCAGCCATTTTCTCTCCAGTACACTCAACCACACATTAGACAGAGAGAGAGAGACAACTAGAGACAGGGTGTGATTAGGGGGCCAGAATAACTAGGCTGTGGAGGATAATTTAGCCTTGACATCGGGATAACGCCTCCTCTTTATAAAATGCTCAGGGATCTTTAATAACCATAGAGAGTGTGTATATGTGTATTTAATTTGCTTTAAAATGCAGCTTTCACTCCCAATATACAATGTAGCATAATCATTTATACATACATATCCTGGCCAAGAAGGGGCCAATGGAAAAGTACAATCATCCTCCAGTTCTTCAGTGGGGAATGCTGAGGAATAATACGCCCTGTTTGGTGAAATACAAGGCGGCATTATTCTTGCAGTTGATCTAGTACTACAAGCATAAGGTTGCTGAAGGAGGTAGCCATCCTGCATTGTAGTATAGAATTGATGTAAATTGTCCAGGTACCCTTCAGGGAGATAGAGTGCACCTCAAGATAGCATGGAAAGATATTCCAAACCACAGAGGCAGAAATAGGTTGGTCACCACTGGATAACAGGTTAAGAGTTCACGCAATCTACGAGCATCAACCTCAGAGTTGGTGGTGTCCAAAAGTTTTCAGCACCTTGTGGAGCTGGACGAGATCTCTTATAACTTTGAGGTAGTAGGCAGGTACGGGGAGTTCCAACAGGCCATCTCAAAATCAGTCCACAGAGACAGAGACGTAGTGGTAGTGGATGATTTCATCCTTTTACGGAGACTGAGGTACAACCTTGGTTCAGAGACAGGAGGGAAACCTTCATAGAAAGTCAGTGCAGAGTTGGATTCACTTATCATCATCCATGCTGGAACAGATGACATACATATGATTTGTGGCAGAGATGTCAGGTAATCGAAAGAAACTACTCTGGGCGTCTCTGTCCTAGGTGGAAGGAAAAGTAAAATGGAAACCATTTTGCTGATGTGCTGGCCTTGCTTCTCTATTAGCGGCTAAGCAACTGACTTTCTTCGGAGGTTTCATTTTGCCCACATGCTCGCCTCACTTGTGTATCTTTGGAGGTGGAGCTCTTACCCCAACTCCACCTCTCACTTCCGGGCCAGACAGACAGACACACACACTTCCACGTGTAGACGTTTATATATAAGATATGCACAAGATAAAAGTAGAATACAAACGAGAATGTTGGTTAATACAATTCAACCTGATAATACGGTAACAATGGCTGTCTACTCTGGCATGGTCTTTGTTTCCAATGTGGTCGAGTGCAGCCCTTGGATGGAATGGCAGAATGCATGGCCTGTCTGCTTACGGGCTGCCAAGAGAAAGAGAGAGACTTTTTGTTACCCTTTGTTTATGTTCATCCAGCTTCCATAATGTAAATCCCAGACCAATAGGATATCATAATGAAAGACGGCCCCCTACTTCATTCCGATCCTGTTTCAGTGTGACTCGGCCCCATTCCATCCCCTGGCAGATTGTTCTTTAATCTCAGCACACCTGTATTCCCCCAGGCTAGCCGACCAGTCCGTTTCTGAGATGTTATCACTAGTTTTGTAACCAGTAGTATGTATTGAAGTTTTTTAAAAAATATTTATTTAGAATATTACACCATCCTCATGTCATGATAGAATAGTATGTTTACTGTAGGCTACTGCATATGCTAAGACTGGGAGAAGCCCTGCAAAACACGACCTCACACTCGGTTGAACTTTGCATTTATCTTTGTTCGATAAGATGACAAGTCTATATACTGTAATATTTCTTGGTCACAAACCCACCACAGCAGAATATGTTTAATGTAAGTAAATATAAGGTGTTAAAAAAAAAAGAAGTGAAAATGATAGATCTAAATACACCCTGGGAGGTCAGAAACCAGAAGATACCTGTAATGAGAAGGATCAAAAAGTCACAGTGGACTCGTCATTCTCAACATCCAGACAGTGCACAGAAGCCATTAAGAAGTGTATAGTGCAAGTCAAAGGAGTTTATTTGTAAATTATACCACACAATGGCGAGCCCTCATCTCTATTACTGTGTGCAGTGCTAGAGAAGGGATACTCGGGTGATTGCAGGAGTGTAAAGAATGAGCTACGAGGAATGACTGAATCTTTTCAATTTAAGAAAATGGTGATTAAGTAGTGACATGGTTGAAGTTTTTTAAATTAAGAAAGGAATAAGTACAGCGCATCCAGATTGTTCCTTCTGCAAGAAACAGGGTCACAGATGGAAAATCATTAAGGTTACTTTCATAGCAATGTGAGAAAATCTTTATGTTAGAAAACCACAGACACACAAAATAAATTACCAAGTAGAATTGTAAAGAGCAGCATATTAGGAAACTTCAAAACACAACTCACTGTTATTTTGGAGAATTTTGGTGGATTCGATCGGCAGTAGATAGTGTGGTAGTAATGTGTGGATGGACGAAAACACAGGTTTTTCCAAAAAAATAAAAAAAGACTGTGTTAAGTCTCTGGTTCTCTTTTTGTTACTGATACCAGACATGACGGTTTGTGCTTTCAGGTGCACATGCAAGTCTAATCAGATTGGGGACAGCAAGAGCTGTTTTGGAAACATCATGGAAAGTATTCTGGAGCTTAACAAACAGTCGAGATATAAAGGAAAACTGAGCAATGCAATCCAGCTGTTTGGTAACGTACTTCAGTGGTTGTTTCTTTTACTTTTACTAAAGATGGGTCGGTGCAAATATACCAGTTTATGAAAAACTAGCTAAGATAGCTCAATTGGAGATGATATTGTTTAAATCAGAGGAAGAAGAAGAACTATCCCTTCACCCTGGCTAGAGTATTTAAACATGACCAGCCATGTCATTCTTGATTTTAACATTTTATATGTACCCAGCATTACTCCGTGTAAGTGCTTCATGGGCTCCATGGCACTAGCATGCTATAATTGTCTGAATGGTCTTGTTAGTCTGAGCAGGATGGAGTTCTATAGCCATCGGCCTCATTTCTGTTGGATATTTTCTTCATATGGGGCCTGTTGACTCATGGAGGCTTCTTGTCTTCAAGTTTCATGTCCTGCCAGAGTATTTCTTTTCCTCTTCTCTACACACATATTTTTAGTCCATAAGGTTGATTGTGTTGCACCTTTCAGCCTATGTAGTGCTTTGATAAATGGTAATACTGCATATAAAAATGAACTTGTCAGGAGGAAATGTGCCAATGATTTCAATTCATTCTTCTCAAAGTTCATTTGGATTAAGGAGAGCTGTCCGCATTATTTTAACTCATTAGCACAATTAGAGCACAAATTAGATGTAAAAACTGAAAACTGGTTATTTGCAATGTTATGCAAGTCTCAATTTCTAACTTACACTTTTCTTTGCATTTTCAGAAAAGAGCTGTTTGTTTACTCTCAGCAGGCTGGGGCCGTTTACAGTCTTTGTACCAGCCTTGAATCCTGCCCTACCAGTAAGTCTCTCTTGCACAATGTTTTGCTGTTTCTTTAAACATTTTTAAAATGATTTAAAAACCGCTTACCTCACACTATAAAGATAGATCCACATTTTGAAAGAAACACAAGCTGGTTCTTTTCACCACTTTTCTATGGCTGCCTGCCATAATGACATTTATGAGAAGTGTACAACTTTGAACTTTCTTGCACAATTTACAAATGCAGTTTTTCTTTAGCTCTAAACATTTTTGCTATGACACCCAACTTGGTTTGAGTTTTGCTTTACTGTCAGAAGAGTATTTGCATTATTGCTCTGTAGTGGGCACAAATTCTTTTGCTTTCACGATGGAGGTTTCTTTTCTGGTTTCTGGTTGGATGGTTTCTTGTTTTTGTTCAAGTCAAGTTTTGACTTTGCGTGTGTCTCGCGCTCTGACAGCTGAACAGGTCTGGTGCGTTTGTGATTAAATTGTTTAAAAGTTTATAATATACTTTTAATTATATTTGGATGTTGTATGGGTTTTGGTATTTGTTACTGTGTATTTATTTTGTTTTATTTTTGTTTCAAATTTAAATGAAGTGTAGCGTACGGTCAGGTTTTTAACGTTTTTTTTTTCCCCTCGGAGTGACTGAATAGGCTAAACGAAATGTTTTATTTTTTTTTATTAATGAAACACGTATGTCAGTGGAATGATTTGTGTTTTTAAATGTACCTGTTGTTCATCATTTCATGATAAGTTTGTTAATGAGCGTATCTTATTTTTACTTTATTTTAATATTTTTAAATTGTGTCTCTCGCGCTCTGTCAGTTAAACCTTAGCGCTATGATGACACAGGGACTGAAGAGGCTACACAAACTGTTTCATCGTTTGTTTGTTTACTAAGTGCATTCTTTAAAAACTGTTTGGCAGAATTCTGTGGTACTGAGACATTTTTTGAGGCTTTTGTCATCATGTAAAGCACTTTGAGCTACATTATTTGTATGAAAATGTGCTATATAAATAAATGTTGTTGTTGTCTACTGAAGAAATTCAAAGTGGTCTTTTTTGACCAACACTTCAAACTTTATGGACGAGTATTCAGAATTACCATCCAGACATGGACAGTGGCTCGGCTGTGGAGATTTCAGACTTACATTTGAAATTGCAAACGTAATCTCTGTACTGGGGATTCCACTGACAACTCCTTTTTGTGGTTCAGTGCTTTTTGCACATTTGTTTTGATCTAAATATTATAGAACTACATAGCTTATTTGTTTATCAAGTGTTTCTTGAGACTAATATTTAACAGTGAAATGTATGTGCAAAAGCTGAATCTACTGTCTCCTCATTCATCAAAAAATTTCAAGACAAAATGGAGTTTGTTGGCTTTTTGAGTCTGTGTCTGTACAAGAAATCTGATTGCGTGGCCTGCTGGGTTAGACTTGGGCTTCCCAGCTTGAATAAGCTTCCCATTACAGCCCTGGTTGCCAGGATAGGGAGCGTTGGCCTATGTTACCACAAATTGGATCAAGCAAGTGTCAGAATGTTGTGTTAGTGTTTTGTATGAGTGACTGTGAGTGTCTGTGTAAGGAAGAGTGCCGTGTGATGAATTGCTACCCTGTCCAGGACTGTTTGTGCCTTACACCCACTACCCTCCAATGCTCAGTCTTATTAAGCGGGTTTGGCAATGTATAGATTATTAAAAGTGAATTCACTTAGGTAGACCTTAGATGTCCAAATCCCTCAGCTAATGATCAATGCTACACTAAGTGCTGTCTGCCTTGCTTTGGATATTCTAAGAGGGGCAGAAGGTTTGTACTTGGGGGTTACTGTTGCAAAATTAACACACTCGGTGCTTATCGAGAAAGTGGTCAAATCTTACATCAGTTTTTTTTTTTTTTTTGTATCCCAGGTAAAGCTAGAAAATGCTGCTTGCAACCTTCACATAATTATTGGCCAGTTGCTCTTCAGAGACTTACGAGACAAAGACTTTTGGACTCTGGCAGGAGAGCCTGTTAGTTTCAAAGATGATAAGGTAAGTCTTGCTTTGTGCTGTTATCACAGGTTTGAATGTGTCACCTTAAGTTGAATAGTTTTTCTCTCTGCCTGTTACACCTTAAAGTACAATGTCACTTTAAAAAGGATCAGCTTTCCATTAGTCACTGATAGTTTTAGAAAGGCTGACATATCAACCACTTGGTGGTTGTCTTTATCAGAAAGGAGATGTGACCCCCTTGTTTCTGGCTCCCTATACTGCTATGGTTTACCAAATCCGAGCAAAATATCTTGAGGAATCAAATTTCTAAATTTAGTGATGATCTGGAAAGTAATTGTCCACCTATCCTGTAGTCTCTTTTCTTGCAGTTTCATCATTTTAGATGTAGTGGACCTCTCTGGGAGATCCTGATTAGCTTTGAGTGGAATTTATGAGCCAGTCCCAGCCCAACACGTTCTCATCAGCACTCACAATTAACTTCTCTTCAGATGTGGGGTCATTTGTAAGTACAGAGTAGTGTTGAATCAGAACTAAAATTTTGACATTGGTACCAATACCAGCTTGTGGACCTCAGTAGTACCAGTAATAATAATGATTTGTACATTTATATTGCACTTTTCGCACTACTCAAAGCACTTTGCATTGTCGGAGCAGAGCCTCTTCAACCATTACTAATATGCAGCATCCACCTTAATGACACAACGGTAGCCATTTTTGTGCCATTACACTCTTTACACATTAGCTGTTTGGTGGTTATGGGGTGAGGGATAGTTAGCCATGTAGACACAGGGGACTATCAGAGGCCAGAATGACCTGGCCGCAGTTGACAATTTAGCCTGGACATCAGGATACACCCTACTCTTTAGAAAGGATGCCCAAGGATCTTATATGACCACAGAGATTCAGGACCTCAGTTTTATGTCTCATCTGAAGGACGGTACCATTTTTACGTCATGGTGCCCGAGGCGTTAAGATCCACATTCAGACCACAGGGTAAGTGCCCTGTTTTTTGAACTTAAAGATTTTTTTTCCCCATTGTTGTTGCTATTTTGCAGGGCAGTAGTGAGACCAGCTGTGCTATATGGGTTGGAGACGGTGCCACTGACCAGAAAGCAGGAGACAGAGCTGGAGGTGGCAGAGTTAAAGATGTTAAGATTTGCATTGGGTGTGATGAGGATGGACAGGATTAGAAATGAGGACATTAGAGGGTCAGCTCAGGTTGGACGGTTGGGAGACAAAGTCAGAGAGGCGAGATTCTGTTGGTTTGGACATGTGCAGAGGAGAGATGCTGGGTATATTGGGAAAAGGGTGCTAAAGACAGAGCTTTCAGGTAAGAGGAGAAGAGGAAGGCCTAAGAGACGATTTATGGATGTGGTGAGAGAGGACATGCAGGTGATGGTGTAACAGAACAAGATGCAGAGGACAGGAAGATATGGAAGAAGAAGATCTGCTGTGGTGACCCCTAACGGGAGCAGCCAAAAGAAGAAGTAGTTGCTATTTTGTATAGTATTTTCATGGATACATTCCTATTGTTTATTGTCTCAATGGCTGTTCCTACCCTGCCGTGGCATTCATGTGGTGTTGTGATGTAATTTCCTGCCATTATTTAAGATGGCAGCAGACAGTTCATATTGTATATTGGAATAAAAAAATGATAAAAATGCTCATCTGTGAAAGTTTTCTTTGGGATGATCTTTAAGTAATGGCTCTGATGTCTAGCTTTGTTTTTCTTGTTTACATTGTTTCATATTTTAGTTTTGGTATATCACATTTTCTTTTGCTTCCTTGGTTACTTGATACAGTCTTTAAACCCCTTCTCATTATCTCCTGTTCTGCTTTCTCATTTATTTTTCCCAATGAGGATAATTCTGGAAAAACAGAGTGACTGAAGTGACATTCCAGTTCCTCACATCGTTAAAGAAGTGTTTCTGGCAGCTTTATTTCAGTTATAACCCATTTATTGAAAAAGTTATATTTGGCTAAAATCAATCTGTTTTATAATTCTTAAGTGAAATATAACACTTGTCACAAACTTGACAAATATACACAAAATGGTTTAGGGCAGCCATCCGTATATTGTTTTCCTAGCTGAAAAATTGGTTGAATAGTGGTAGTACAGGTTAGAGTCGACAACAGAACTGATTTGCTGGCACAAAGATGGCGGCTTTAAAGGGGAATGGAGGAAGTGACATGATCATTGGCCCAGGGCCGGAAGTGACATCATTATTGGGCCCAGGGCCGGAAGTAACGTCATCGTTGGGCCCGGGACCATCGGTGACATCATCAATGTTTGGTGGGCATGGTGGGGTTAGGTTTAGGTTTGATACTGGAAGTGATGCTGTTGGGCCCGGAACCGGAAGTGACATCATGTTGGGGCTGGCGGAATTTCCCAGAACTGGTCTGCAGAGAAATGAGAGAAAGAGTTAATCCGCTCCTCCACCCACTGGTCTGGCATGGAATTACTCTCATTCAGGCACTCTAGCTGCGTCTCATGCGTGCATGTGTGACACACGCTAATATGAAGAAAATAAACATTATATTTTAATTATGACTTTATTTACAAACTGTATTATTATTGTCTCCACAGAGCTTTCATTTCCACAAAGATCCCAGTACAATCTACAGAATAACTCAGAATGACCTCCCAGCAGCCAATGGAGTCATCCATATCATTAATCAGCTGGTTACTAACATTGAGCCAGATAGAACAAAAGACGCGCAGGTGACTGTAGACAATGGCACTGTTTTGTGTCATATGTTTACAATAAAATTATCATTGAGCTCATGTGCTTACTATTTATTATTTCCACAGAAAAAGAAGACCATTGGTGAGATTGTTGCAGAAAACCCTCGTTTCAGTAGATTTGAAACACTTCTTGAAGTGAGTCAGAGTTTCTCCTTTAGTTGAAATGAATGAATTTTAAAACCCTGTCCAACACTGTGATCCCCTCAGTGGCGTTGTCTGCCACACTACCTTTTTATATTTCAGTCCACCCAACACTTTTCTACAGCTTGCCAATTGCCATCAATTCCACCAGTTAAGCCTATTTCAACTGTTTATTGAGGCGCCGCCAATCCACTTGAATTTTCAAAGCAGGTTCCAATTCACAAAACTGACACTAAAAATTACTTTGTGGGAAATTTCGTAATTACAAAATGCAAAACCCACTAAACTGGAGTTTATTTTTGAGGGTGGTGGGTTAATGAATTTTGAGGAGGAAAACAAAAAAATATTGATCTCTAAAATCTCGTTCTTATTTATGTGTTTACCTGTGTTATTTTCCGCAGCTGTGTAACACATACATTTAATCTGTATTGCCCCAGTCAAATAATTTCTATTCATGCCTTTTGTTCCCATCACCACAGTAAAACACAGTGTGTTTTTAAAAAATATTTTCCACATAATACACTCCAAAACACATCACTGTGCACAGAAAAACTCACTATGTGTTAAGCCGCTGCCAAACTGCAGCCATTAACTATTAACTGCTCTTCCCTGTTTTCTTGATTCCGGCAGAACAACTTGAGAATACACCTGTAGGAAGCACTATGAAGCTTCAAGTTTCTTTTCTGTCTCTGATGCATCTTTACGATTGCAATTGTCAGGATTGTCATCATAATTAGTAAATCTAGGATTGTCCTACCAGAATATGTCTGGTGCCTCAAAATAGTCTACACGTGACACGAAATATATATATTTTTTTGCTTCAGGTCTTTATTTAAATACTAAATAACTGTTGGACAAATATAAAATGAATGCAGGTAAATGCTTTCAGACAGAAACTATACGTCTTTCGTCTTGCGTCAATGGCACAGATTTTGTCTGAAGTGAAAATTTCAATTCAGTTTTGCGCAAATCATTTTGTTAATCCACTACTTAGCACTAATTTGTTTAATTTGTGACCAAGCATTCTTATTGCCAGGCTAATACATTATATAGGCTCTACTGAAATTTATAAAGGTATTTCCAGAATTTAGGTTGCTTCCCCCAGATAGATGCTGTTTAGATCTTAAATCTATGTAGATGAAGAAGACACCGTGCAGTTAGTGATTCAAAGCAAATCTCTCTGAAATAAAAATCTCCTTGGGCATGTATGACAGTCAATAATCCCAAAAGAAGCCTTTTCTCCATATGAGGTATACAAGTATTTTAGGTCTTCTGATACTTACTTATCTCTCCACTGTGTGCAGAACTGTGAAAACCCACCACCTCTCAACATGCCTGGCACTTTCACGGTATTTGTACCAACCAATGAGGCTGTGGATCAGTACAGGGATGGCACTATAATTTACCTGCTGACCCAGGTGAGTTTCTTACATTTTATGTTTGGGTTTTCAGAGAGAGCTGCCACCTAGATGTTTGGGCAAGTAAAGACATTAAGAAAAAGTGTTATGATTAACAAATTGCTTCAGACCATCGTACTGTATATTAAACTGCAATGCATTGTGGGAAACAAAGTATTGTCTTTTCCATCCATCTACTTATCCATGCATCCATCACCCTTCCATTAGACTATTATTTCACTACCTGCTCACTCATCATTCAGCTCATTAATCTATTCACCCACACATCTGCCCATTATGCCAGTCCACCCAGCTACTGATCGAGTTAACCCCCCCCCCATCAATCCAGTCTAATGTCTGCTCATCTTTTCATTCCTCCAAACCACCAGCCAGTGATCAATTCACTCATTCAGCTAAACCACTCATCCATCTGATCCCCCCCTTTACCAGTTTAATCGACCATCCATTATCTTATCTCACATGATCAACGTCAGTTGGTGCTAGGCAGTGACTTCTCTTGGGCAAAACTGTGCTCTCCATATGTCTAAAAAATAAAGGAAGTAGCAGTGTGCACATTTTGGGATTTATTTAGAACGTTCTATATGTTTATTAAGAATCTGAAGAACAAACAAGCTGCAAGGAAGAAGGACAATCCAAGAAATAAAAAGAATACTATGAAAAGCAATGTTTGTATTTTTCAGGCAAATGCAAAACTTGAAGAGCTTATGAGGCATCATGTGTACAGTTCTGCCATGGTAAGCATTTATTGACCTATATATTTAGACATTTTCTGAGGCACTGGGTGCTTTGGGAATGAACCATTGCCAAGGTGTCAGCTCGCCACAACACACTCTCATGCCTACAACCATACTAACTCATACTGTGCTGGAGATTACCAGTCTATTATAGGAAACACACACACAAGCATCCATACTTACCCATACTAGGCCACAGACACCAGTTAGCCCAATGCTATTGTATTTGGGGATGAAAACCCCACCGAAATGTGGGAAGACCATGCTGGCTTATAAATATTGAATATATTTTGGGGGTTCTGATAATATAATCCAGTATTAAACATTTTTCTGTTGTAATGGATTTATTTCAATGGGTGACTGGAGGTGTATATTCCTTAGTGTGCATCTGGCACCTGAGAACACCATCTCCAGAGCCAAGAAGGCACAGCAGCCATTCTTCTTCCTTCAGCGACTGAAGAAAGCAAGCGTACCTCCTTCCATTCTCACCACATTCAACAAGAGCCACCATCGAGAGGGTTCTGTCCAGCTGCATCCCTTTCTGGTTTGGGAACTGCAGTGTCTCTGACTGTAAATCCCCACAATATATACTGTAGTACTCACAGCAGCAAAGATCACTGGGACCTCTTTGCCCTCCATTAAAGACATCTTTATAAAGCAATGCAATCCTCCAAGCCCAATAGCATTGTGAAGGACCACTCCCACCTCTCCCATGGACTCTTTGTCCCACGTCCATCTGGTAGAAGGTACTGTGGCATCCAAATCAGTTCTGGTAGGTTCTGCTACAGCTTCTACCTCTAGGCTGTCCGAACCCTGAACTCTGTGCTGCCCTCCTGCCTTCAGATCTGCTCCTTGAAGCTTATTTATACTCAGTGCATTTGTTATAATTGTTACTACTGGTTTTTTTTAGAATTATTTGTAGTTATTATTTGTTTACTAGGGGGTTCGCCTCCTGCTCGCTTTGCTCGCCAAACATCCCAGCCTGCGCTACATGCCAGCCACTTCACGTCTCTGCTGCTCGCATCGTGAAGAGGGGCGCTGAACGCACCTCAAGGAGACACAGTTGCTCCTCTGATACCCCCTCTTAAACAGTGATACAATGGGAAACAAATATATATTTTTTTTTTACCTCTTTGCTCAATAAGCTGCTGGCTTGCTGCTGCCGTGCCGCGTGATCTGCATCTCGTGAGGCACTTTGAACATTTAAAAGCCTGTACAGCAGCTGTCCTACTCTTTGTCTTTTATTTCTGTCTCCGGGCGTGGTTAAATGTCTTGGCATAAAGTCTTGCCTCACGGGACGTGAGTTCTTGTTATTTTAGTTTCTAATTTAAAAACGGAATAAGAATCTGAAACTCTAACATCACATTAAAGTTCGATACATTCTGAAAAGAACGGTATCAAAACTATATGTGTAGGTTTTAAAATCAGCCTGGTTTAAAGTGTGACAAAAAATGTGACATAAAAAGTCGCATAAAATCGTTGCACAATATCGTTGCACTTTTAGGCTTAGGATTTTATATATAGATAGTAGGTTACTATTTCAAATTACTGCTATCTGTTCACTTACCTATTACTTATTTATCTTTTTATAGTATAGTATAATTCTTTACCTTGTGGCCAGGTGCGGGAATGACAGCTCTTTAGACAGGAAGAAAATCTGGGGTGTCAAGTGGATTGCCCTTTTTATTGTCCTTGGACAAAGGAAGCAAAGTAAAAGAAATGATGCTTTTCAGTGTGTGTCCCGTATGCGGGAATTCGAGCAATTTAGAGAGATGCAGAGTTGCAGTCTCTGGTAACAGAGCTCCGCTGGCTGGGTTGCTCTAGCCAGTAATGACTTCTCCTTCTGGGATGCTCAGGGTTTGGTGCAGGGTCAAATGATCTCACCAGGCAGCCCCTCTGCACTTTGGGAAGAGAAGGAGATGACAACATTGGCAGTTGTGCTCCCTCTAGTCTCGGTGGGTTATTACATTCAGTACCTCGACTGAGCGTGTGAGGTGGTCCTCCGACATACATGTGTGACATTCTGTCTTGCACTTGTGTTTGTGTATATGTTGTGCAGCGATCCTAGGCATATTATTTCATGCCATTGTGTGCTGCATCATGGAGAGTGGATTGTATGACAATGAAGCCACTTGCCTTGACTTGACTTGAGGATTCCCATTCCTGTTTATCAAGCATAGCAACATATTGTTAAGCAAGTTTGTAACAGCCTCATCATCTATAAAAGATCGGTGCCTCTTTGACTGCTGTTATCTGATTTTCAAAGTTGGGCTGCATGTGCTCCAGATGTACCTCTTTTATCTTCCATAGTTTTGTAGTCTGCTAAATAGCAGCCTGAATTAACTAGAGCCATTGATAGACCAAATAGAAAATGAAACTGCTGTGAAAAAGTGTGCCAAAATCCTTCTATTATTCTTGATGGTCTAACAGTCCCACTTTTTTCTTGCCACTGTTGATTTTCTGAGTCTTACTCATTTTACATTTATTTTGCAGGTCACCGTTGACAGGCTCTCCTCCATGTCTCAGCTGTCTACTATGGCAAACCAAATCATTACCATCAATGTGAGCAGTGATGTGAGTACAAAGCCGAGTCTAAAGTGGAAGGTTTAATGTGGAAGGTGTCATTATATAAAAAAAGCATAGGCAGAACTTTAGGTAGATAGATAATAGGTAAGGACAGCTTCAGAGTACAGTGGACCCTTGACTAACGAACTCAATTCGTTCGCGAGATCTGGCTGTAACTCAAGTTGGTTGTAAGTCAAGACTATTTTTCCCATAAGAAATAATGGAAATGCCCATAATGCACTCCGAACCTCCCACAGCAGCACTTACTTAACCTTTTCATAATAAAAAAGGGTTGTATAATGTGCATAATTTACCAAAACCCCAATAATTTTTCTAATGTACTAACCAAAAAGTTATAAAAAGTGCCTAGCCTACCAGAAACAATTTCATACTGTACCCACCATTTAATTTGACATCTTTGGGCTGCAGGAAGAGAGGAGGAGGAGAATGAAACGGAAGGTGGTTATTGTTTAGAAGGAGCCTCCTTATGCAAATCTTTTCTTTGTAAAATTGTCGAGATGGTGGATTTCGACATGCTGTACATATTAGCGATATCGGTCACACGAACACCACTCTCATATTTCCGCACAATTTCCTTCTTCGTTTCGATTGTGATCGCTGTTTCTCAAGTTAATAATGACAGTAGTCGAGCACTCCGTTCGTGTTGTGAACTGCTGTATTAATTCACTCCAAAGCAAGCCGGTGCTGACTCAGCCTGATGACATCATCATGTGCCACGCCAGCCCGCTAGCTAACATCCCTTAACAATTGCTTTCTTTATCTTCATTACCTTCTCTTCCTTCCTTAGCAATTATGCGTCTTGCTTGCCATGG
>JANRMT010062840.1:2396633-2434437 GCA_026402145.1 Polypterus bichir lapradei | reverse complement strand
CAATAATACAGTATATAAAATGATCTCGCGGGCCGGATATAATTACACGCCGGGCCGGATGTGGCCCGTGGGCCTTGAGTTTGACTCATATGGACTAAATAGAACTTGAAAAGAAATATTTTTTGGAATGTGATCGCGCAAGTCAGTACATCGAGCCCGCGTGCTATTGTGGTTTTGCTTGTGTGCTTCAGTAAGTTACCGTCCCCTCGCTCTTACTTTTTTACCGTTCATCTAATGAATACACTGAGTATGGCTTTACCAAAACAATCATTGATCGCGAATAAAGTATCCATTATTCATGAAGCTTCAATAGGTGAATAGGTGATCTGTCTTTCTGCGTTAACCGCATGCGTTTTCATATGTCTCAAACTAAGGGGATGCGAGGTTAAAATAAATCGAGAAGCGCGCGTACATACTTAGTGCATCCCCTCTCGGGAATCGAACCTCGGACGTGGGCGCTACAGTCGAATGCTTTAGTATCGCGCCACGGCGTGTGGTTTATCTATTTGAGCGTAGCAGTGTAATTCAGTTTTTGTTCAGCACTCTTTGGAACTGTTACTTTTTGTCTGCGCACTGCATCAGTTCACGTGAGCTGCTGAATATGGTTTTATATGTCACTCGCTCGCTTCTAATTGTTTCGCTGCCTTCTTAATTATATAATGCATGTTTTCTAAAGCGCGTTTTGTAGCTCTTCCTGGCTTTCTACGTAATGTGTGATTACGTGAGAGGCGTGATGATGTCATACGAACTCCGCCCCTCCAGCTCAACTCCATTACAGTAAATGGAGAAAAACAGCTTCCAGTTATGACCATTACGCGTAGAATTTCGAAATGAAACCTGCCCAACTTTTGTAAGGAAGCTGTAAGGAATAAGCCTGCCACATTTCAGCTTTCTACCTACACGGGAAGTTGGAGAATTAGTGATGAGTCAGTCAGTCAGTCAGTCAGTGAGTGAGTGAGTGAGTGAGTGAGTGAGGTCTTTGCCGTTTATTAGTATAGATAAACACATACATACACAAACACATACATACACATATACACACACACATATATATATATATATATATATATATATATATATATACACATACACATACACATCCCTGAACTCACATACCCACATGATAACCAAAATAACACAATTAACTAAAGAAAATGGGCTTTATTAACAAACCAGGAGAATATTTATAAAACCATTAAAGAAACTAAAAAATGCTTAAAGGCTGAAAATTACAAAGCATCCTGTCCTTCCTATTTACTCCCTACTTAGTTCAGCTAACCATTTCGGTCTTCTCTCTTCACTTTTGGCCTCTTTGGCTTCCTCTCTCAACTCCAAGTCCACCCTAGCAGCTCTATGTAGGCTCTACTGCAGACTCTCTATACCACACCGGGTGGCTGGTAGAATGTCTTTTTTTTCTTTCAGGTGGACACTGGGGAGGACAGACAGATTGTCCACTCCAGTACTCTTGCCAGTCTAATCCCCAGTGCCTTCTAGTGGCTTGGTTCATATTAACAAGAGTAACAGGCCTGCCATTATCTGTCCCATCTTCGCAAAAAAATTATACGTTGCAAGTGCAGCATATATATTCCACGTAAGCTGACTGTGTATAGAAACTCTCAGACCACACCTTGACTGAGTAAAGTCAGCAGCACAGGCATCAGATTAGATTTCTTCACCTACTCCAATTCAGGCATTGAGACCTGATAGCATAAATGTGGCCTTAATACAAGGAAAAACTGATCCAATCTGATATAGTATTAATAATTAAGAAATAAAACGTTTTAAAAGTATATTTATAAATATATTTTTTCACATGACAGACTGAAAACAATGTTATCCTACTACAGATTCCTAAATTTAAATTAGTGCTTTACCGTTCCATTAGCATGTGATACACAAATTGCATTTCTATGACATCCTCCATCTTCCAGACAGTCTGATTCCTTTTCTGCAATGACAAGAAACCATAGAGCTTTAATCCTGTTTTGGTTAAAACATCAAGTTGTAAATCCAGAAAGTGTTCACAGCACACTGTCACGCTTGAACGCTTATGAACCCATTGCATTGGACTCTAATCTCAAAATGCACATTAAACCAGAATTGATCTCTGCTTAATTAAAATAAACTGTAATTGTTTCTCAGTTTGAATGTTTTGAAAGAAAAACGTCCATGCAAAAAAAAAATATTACACACAGCATTTTGAATTGTGTAAGCACAAAGGTAAGTGAACCAGTGGTCTCATGAACTACATTGAGATAAAGCAGGATTAACAATAGGAGCTTTAACCAATGAACTAAGCTAGCCAATAAAAATGAAGATTTGAAATGATGTGTTAGGGAGGAGTAAACATAAATTCAGGTCAGTTACTCTTCTTATAATCAGACTAAGGGAACATCAGCAGAACTGAGGAAAAAAATTAGTAGTTTGATATACAAAAAACCCCTGGACCCAAGAAGTGATTTACAACTTATGGTATAGATACATTTTTGAATTGTGGCTAACAAGGATGTTCATTAAAATATAACTTAACATGTGTAACATTTTTAAATTTGCTGAATCTTGTTCAATGTTTTGGGGCCATAGCTTACAGTGTCATGCAAATGTTTGGGCCCCCTTGCTTAAAATATCTGTTAATGTGAATGGTTAAGTTAGCAGAAGATGAGCTGATCAGCAAAAGGCATAAAGTTAAAGATGACACATTTCTTTAATATTTTAAGCAAGATTACATTTTTATTTCCATCATTTATAGATGCAAAATATCAAAAAAATAAAAAAGGCCTGAAGCAAATGTTTGGGCACCTGACATGGTAAGTTTTTAGTGACACCCCTAAATAATAACTTGTGAGGGATGGCCAGGATTATTAACAGGCTGGGATGCATCCTTAATGGAAGTAGAGGTGGAGATGGTTTGTGAAGGGTGCTGTCTCCCCATAGCTGCTGTTGGTCAGCCCCTCTCAGCTGCTATTCAGGTGCAAGGGAATTGGTATTTGTCAGCTCAGCCCTGTTGGGTTCCGTGGGTGCAGCCAGGGGGTGCTGTAGGAATGTCTGAGCCCTTTTATATAAGTTCCCCGCCTTACCCGACACCAGAAGTATTTCCGGGATAGTGAATATAAGGAACCTGCCTGCGTTCAGGGAGCCAGAGTTGGGAGGAAGAGGGATGAAGCTTGCCACGGGGAGTGGAGGTGGAAGGAAAGAGAGAAAGAGAGAGAAGAAGTGTTGTGTCATATAGTCTTGGGTTATACTGTGCTTGGTGCTGGTGGGAAACGGGTGGAAAACATTTCCCACTGAATAAAAGCCTTTTATTTTACTGCACTTGTGTCTGTGTCTTTTGTGTCGGGTGTTTGGGGAGCTGGTGTGCGCCCTGAAGGTCACAAACTGTATTTTGTGTAATACATATAATGTATAACTATACATTGTATAATAAATAATGTACAATCATATATTAAAATATATATAAAATGTAATCAGAAACATGCTATATCTCTGTTCACTCCCTCCTAAGAAAGTACTTTGAAATTCTGCAAATAGAAAGAAGGACAGAGAAAAGAGTGAAGTAGGACTTTTAACACAAATATCAATGTACTTTTCTCAACATGTAAAATTTAAGTTGCTTACTAATAGATGAGTGTTTGTGAGGCATATCATCATCCACATAGGCAGCGGTTAAACTGTATGCTTATATAGAAAGAAAGGGACTTTATAAATTTAGATTGGATTGTTCCATTTAGATGGAAAAATAACACTTTAAATCACGTACTGAGATTTCAAAGCAAACCAGGTCAAGAATAAAGCCACATCAAGAAAAGAGAGAAATGAATCACAGCATCCCATTTCACTTCAATTATAAGAAACAACATTTTCTTCATACTGGACATATAGTACAGTACAGTACAGTACAGTGGGCCTTTATTGAGACATATTGAATGTTCGTATTTAATTACCAATGTACAAGACTCATCCAATTATCTATCTCATCTTGTTCTGACTGGTTTAGTTGATTCTTTTGATTAACGGTTTGGATCAGCAGACATTTTAATATAACTTCATTTATTTTTGCTTGTATTTGCTGTGATTTTTCATGCATCCCTAAGTAGAGTCTTCTGCGATTGCAGAGAATAGAAATACATTTTTTATAACATAGTGTACCATATGGCCCCATACAAAATGGGGTTAAGCTGCTAAACCTTCATGAATGGAATGTCTATGCACCAAGGGCAATCCTGGTAGACTCCTGTTGTTATCTTCACATCTTCTCATGCTCCTGAGCCTACAATCCATGATTAAACGATGCCTTTACAATCACAGCACTATTTTGCCCTCCATTTACATAGATTACTGAAATTCTGTGCTTTGCATATAAATATATATCCATGCAAAACAAGTTTAACACCTACCAAGACAAAGTACCCCATCTCCATAATAGCCTTCCTTGCAGACACACTTTCTCTCTCCTGGAGCAATCTTCGTACAGTTGGCATGTTCCGAGCAGTAACCATTACTTGTTTCACAGAGGTTGATTTCTAAATAAAAAATTATACATATTTTATTATAATTGTTGTTTTCTGTACTATTTAGCAAAAGTAAACTTCATAATCAGTCACAGTTGTAACATCCATCCATCTGCAATACATATTTATCCTGGAAAAAATGAGCACAATTTTGGGACCAAGTCTAGACAAGACACCAGATTATGGTCCAAATAAAGAAAATTAAGAGACTCTAGTCAAACATCAAGCAAATATTTGGACAACTGGAGCAAACCACACTTAACAAGGGAAAGCCATGTAAACATGGGGAAACATACAAACTGCACATGCGAGAAACATGAATAACGTCTTGGCTAAACTGTGCACCATGCTGTCCAAGTGTGTATCAATATCGACTATTAACTGAATCCTAATTAAAATTAAAGATTTAAAATGACCTGAGCAAAAGGTTCCATTTCCCTGAAATCCAGCCGAACATAAACATAAAGCAACTGTGCCAGACACTCCAGCGATGCAACTGAAAAATTGAAAAATCAAACAATATATATATATATATATATACATAAATTCATTTTGTAAATGTGAATTAGAAGCAACCAGCTTTAATAAAATGCCAAGTCCTGGAATCCCCCAGCCCCAGTAATTATAGCCATATTGCCAGTCTATCTGTATTATTTCCGTAGCCCTATTTCTGTATTAATTTACTTGCTTCTTTCTGCTTTGAGAAAGATGATAGTATATAATATGAATAAATATACTGTAGGTGTTAAATAGACTTATGGTTAACTATGCATCAGCATAGTTTTTAGAATATATTCAAAAAGCTCAGTACAGTCATGAGATGGTTTCTTAGAAGATGTACCAACAACACACAACATTTTTCAAGCACTAAAAATGAAGACACATAGATGGAAGAGTTTTCTGAAGTAACCAAAATATTTAACCCTTGTGCTTTTACTATAAGCCATTGTGCTTGTGTGAGGTATGACTGCTGGACTGGAGGAATGTTAGGGTGCCAACAAGATCACCCCATTTAATAACAAACTGAAACGTGAAACAAAAATGGCACAATAACAAAACACAGCAGGGAGTTATTAGCAGGTCAGGTCTGGTTTGGAGCTCCTTCTCTCACAGGTTGGGGTCTCGAATAAGACATCACCTGCTATGAGCATCTTGCTTTTATATTCTTCCAACCAGAAGGGGCGGAGTCAAGTGCCCTCCCTGGGTGGGAAAAGTAAGAGACGATACCATTAGTGACAGTGCTTCCTCTCACCCCGGCACTGCTTCCTCAAGATGAGTCAGATGAGTGATCCACCGATAGCATAACACATATGTCTAACACCATGTATCAGTTCTTATTATGCGTTTAGTCCTTTTTTTTAATTCTTATGCCTGAAAATTGGCATTAAAAATGTAAACTGTCTGTTTATGAATGTATACATCTCACCTTATCTGTTTTACTTCTTGGAAAGCCAATCTGATAGTCATGAAATAGGTAGCAATTCCACTCCTTTTCAGTAGATGTCGCTATTTATTTTAAACACTTCATCAATAAATGCATATTCTTGTGCTGACTTTGTTGGCTGCTAACAAAACTTCTGTTGAATGTTTCTTGTGACTTCTAATTCTGTAGTCAACACCATAAAAGTTGCTGAATTCACCTGCTAGTTTTATGCCATGAGTGCCCTTAGTTCATTGATTGCAATTTCTTTTTCTTCTGTTCTCTACCAGTTCATTTTAGTTGTGCCACTTGTGCCACTAATGGAAATGTGCAAGGCAGTATGGTAACTTTCTTATTTAACTGATCAATTTGTACTAATAGTTTACATCATTAGTTTTGATTTTCTTATTGTTATTCATTTTTATAAATTCTAGTGAAACACACGGACCCATAGTTCTAAATAAGAATACAAATAAAAAACAAGTTAAAGATAAGAAGCTGTTGATACTTCTTATGTTTTCTATGGAGTTACTTCCTTCAGTTCTTCTAGAAGTTATCATTTATTTTGGCAGGTCACACAGATGGAACTTTTTTTTTTTATCTTGGAAACACATTCTTATGATTTCACAATTAAAAAATACAGCTTGACTTCGATCACACTGCTGAAGTAACTTTGCTAAGTAGTGGTCTTCAAAGCAACACCAATGTAAGGATATTAAAGCAATGCTTTTACAAGGTTGGAAGTTTGAACTATTTAATGATCTTCTCGATTGTTGCTGTGCTTTTGTCTCTTTCTTGTTCTTGCATTCTGTATCCGGGACTTTCTCTTCATGTTAGCCATTGTGTTTGCCTGCAGCTCAATTATTCTATATTCAGGGTTACTTCTTGCTTGTCTATCTGCTTCAGCATCTTGTCTTCTTATTTTTTTAGTCCTTCATCACTTAATCGCCTTCTGTGATTCACAGATGTCACTGCTCTTTTTTTCTTTCTACCATTATGGTGGCTATCACTTGTTTTTTTAATCACTTTCCTGCAAATACACAAGCACAGATCACTTTTCACACCAGGCCGCCACTACTTAAATCTTTTTGAATTTTCAGAACTTATAAGTCATAAGCGTTTGATTACGACCAAGATTAAGGTTCAGCGCCATTAGTTTGTGAGTAGTCACTTGACTGACAGACAGACAGACTTTAGCATTTTATTTACATGGATTTTAGATACATTATTGTAGCCCCCATTCTGTAGTTGTTTTCTCATGGGTGCCACCATTTTGGACTGTATTTTCATGGCTGCAGTGACATGGTTTATAGTGATGATGTGTGTTGCCTGTTTTTGGTTTCTGCATGTGACACCATTGTGTCACTATTATAAAGAATGACTGCACACTATTCTTGACGTCCAACCTTTGGACATTCAAAGACAAAATTAGCCATTTTGTTTGGTGACTGTATAGAAGGGATGTATAGTGTTTAGGACGTTGGCTAATGAGCCTTTTCTTGTGCTTATTTTAGTTATTGACTAGGCTTTTGTACTAATTAATTTTTGGTTTGCCCTTTAAACAAATAATCTACATCTTCCAGTCACAAAATACCCAATATTTGCCCTTTGGTTCAGACCGATTCTATTCTGGTCACAATAGTGTCATTCAGATTTGAGTTGGTGTTGTTTACATGTTGTTTTGAATCTCAAGACATTATTGTGAGTTATCGTCTCACAACAACATTTGTAGGGCTTCTATTTTCTCACACGGGCTGACTGAGTGTGATGCCTTCCATGATGAACTTTTGTGAAAGGATGTTTTCTAGAAGAAAATGGTGACACATTTCTGTTTATGCATCGCACTATGTATGTATTAAAATAAAGCATTCATTTTACACATGTACACGTGTCATTGCAGGGCACACTTACACCAGGAGACACCTTATCCAGCTTTATTTACCGCTGATAGTGTTGTTTTGTAACATGTGTTGTGACAGTTGTACCCCAAGGTTGTTCCTCCATACTGAAGAATCATTATCACAGTAAGCAGACCAAAGTAAGAAGTCTTCACCTCTCTATTGATCTCTGACACTTACTTGGCATTTGGATCACAGGTACCATTACATGGATCAGCCACAATTTCTGAAAAAAAAGAAGTCAAGCAAAACTAAGGCATCAACCAACGTTTTAAAAATATGTTTATTATTAACTTTCTTAGTGTTGTGTTTACCTCAACAACATAAAGAAAAAGTGTTATTATGTGTAACAGAAACATGTAAATACCAAAAAATCTACATAAACACAGTATAAAACGTATGTCTAGAGTCCACTGCTGTACTGACACAGATTTAGTACACGTTGTCCAAGAAAAAAAGCCACAATATTTAACAAAATGAGGTCTTTATTATCATTAGTGCTGATCCAGAACTTTAATATTAAAGTCCTGAATACCCAGTTAACACATTGTGCACTCTGTGTAGCTTGAAAATCATTCCCCTCTTCTCTTAGCTATGTCATAACTCAGTCGCACACTGACAGAAAAGAGTTTGTACCAAAAATTATATTTAAGATTCAAAGAAAATAACAGTAGGCATTCTTAGGTGATATCCACAAACTTGGACAACAAGGAAGGGCATGATGCTGACATTTATATCATTGCGCTAATGACATCATGTGTAGCACATTAACAGTCATCCTAACTAGCTACCTGATAGCAATAAAAGAGCACCTCAAAATGGTAACATCTACATATACAAGAGCAAGATGGAGTTGTGAGGGAAGATAAATAATTTTTAACAAAAAAATGAGACCATTGGATTCCCTGGTGTCCAACACCCTCAAACTGATATTTTTGTTTAGTTTAATTTTAGAGCCTCAAGAATCATTTAGAAATATTAAGGAGTCGGATGACATTTTGTCTTCTTATGCTACCTATTTAAGATAGAGGCGTGCAGTTGTTATCGTCCACGATTTTTGATTTACTTTGTACAAAACTATTTCAGTTCAATGTTAGTTAGGGCAAAGCATTTCCAGTAATTACTAGGAATGTCTGCTTGAATAATGACAATGACTTTTGTCTTTTCGATGTGGGTATGATGTTTGGATTTACATTGAATTTTCCAGTTTCTGACCCCAGCATGTTCCTAAACTAAGATTTTGCCTATTCCGGTTTGTTTCTCTTCATTGTCTGGACTAATTCATTATTAGGACACTCTGAATGTTCTTATGGCCATAATAAATAGTATCTGGTGCAAAGTATGAACCAATCAGGACAAGGTGCCAGCCAACTGCAAAGCATTCTCACTTGTTATTTTACAGTATGTGAGAAGAAAACCAGAATACCTATCAAAATAGAGAATGGTAAATTATAAACAGATATCTGAACCAAAGACTTTGAAACTGTCAACTGTGCCACCCAAATGAGCAATACGATTTACATTAAAATTCTGTTTTAGTCTTCATTCATCAAAGATTTAATTTGAAATCTCTTGCTTGCTTGGAACACTAACAGTAACAAGAAAGCTTGGACAATTAAAAAAAATAGAATATACCTATAGAGCAGTTCTTTCCTTTCCATCCCTTGTAACATAAGCAGGTCCCATTTCCACTCATTCCATCCAAGCATTTGCCCTGAACGCAGCTGCAATCTAAAAGAAGACAGCCATAACAAACTGGAGTCATAAATTATAGCCACTACTTCCTTTAAACAACAAAATTAACATTTGGTTTAGCATTGATTAAGAGTAATACAGTGGAATGCAAAGGTATTCAATCCCCTTGAAAGCCATCATAATTTTCTGCATGACAAAAAATGTGTACAAATATTGATCCATTCAATATTTTTAATGTGAACTCTTATGCTGTAACAATATGTTTCCAATGTCAAAATATTTGATTGTAGATATTTAACTGAAGAAGAAAAACTTAGTATTTGTATATGTATTTAAAACGTGTGCTTTGGAATCTTCAGTTTACACAAATGACAAATTAATCACAAATGACACAAAGGTGACAGTCATAATTAAACATAATGAGGAGCTATTTGTGAGTCCTTTATATCTCTTTGGATATAAAAAAAACCTTTGTAAGGGACATAGTCTTTGTTGGGCAATCACTGCAACTATGAAGACAAAGGAGCATCTGCTGACATGAGAAACAAAGTATTTGAAATGCACAAGGCAGGAAATGGCTTCAAAAAATATCGAAGGGTTTGAATGTCCCAGTAAGCACTGTTGGATCCATCATCAGAAATGTGGAAGGTTCATCACAGCATCCGGACTCTTACTAGAACAGGCCGTCCTTCAACAGTAAACATCAGAGCAAGATGTCGACTGGTGAGAGAAGCCTCTAAAAATCCAGCCATCATTCTCAAAAGTCTGCAGTGCTCTTTGGCTGAAACTGGAGTGAAGGTGCAGGGGTACACAATTTTAAGAGCTCTCCATAAAATGGGCCTCTACAGGAGAGTAGCAAGAAAGAAGCCATTCCTTAAGAAGGTCCACATAAAAGCACATATGGCATTTGCTACAGACTATGAGAAAGACCCAGTTAAGATGTGGGAGAAGGTTATATGGTCAGATGACACCAAAATCGAACTTTTTGGCCAGGCTTCAAAGAGGTATGTGCAGCATAAAACTAACAGTGCCCATGCCTCATGTAACACCACACCTATGGTGAAATATGGTGGTGACAGCATCATGCTATGGAAATGCTTTTTATATGCTGGGACTGGGAATCTTGTCAGAACTGATGGGACAAGGGATGAACTCAAATACCACATAAATACTGCAGGAGAACTTGTTCCTGAGCCATGAACTTATGGCTCAGGAGAAGATCAATCTTTCAACATGACAAGGAAACGTAAGCATAAGCTCAAAACAACACTGAAATGGCTCAGAAAGAGAAAGGAGAATGTTTTAGAATGGCCAAGTCAAAGCCCTGATCTTAACCCTATTGAGAATCTGTGGTACTGTTAGAAAACTGCAGTCCAGAGGCGCCATCCCACTAACCTAGAGGATCTCTATCAATTCTACCAAGAAGAATGGCGAAAAATCTCTCATGAACAATGTGCAAAACTGATACATACTTACATACTCAAAAGAACCAAGGCTGCTATTGTAGCAAAAGGATTCCCAAAAAAGTATTAACTTTTGAGATTTTCATAGTCATCTTCAAATGAACTGTTACAGCATAAGAGTAGACATTAAATCTACAGAATGGATAAATGTGTGACATGCAGAAAATTTTGATGATTTTCAAGGGGACTGAATACTATTATACTCCAATGTAAGTATTAAATATGGCAATCGAGACCACATTTACGATTTACTTTGCATAATCCTTTCTATTTCTTGAACAGAAAAATAACAAAAGTTAGCTAGCATGTAGTAGTGGAAGGTGTAAATTTTTAAATTAAAACCCCAGATGCGTCAACAAGGGCTGAGAAGAAGTAAGGTGCACTGCTTGAATCCTATGTCAGCAATAAGACTCTGATCCTGATGTAGTAAAGAAAGTGGGAGAAAAGAGGACAAGCTAGTCTGTTTTATCAGATACAGAAAGGGATCCATCAGCAATAAGTTTAGGAAACGGGAGACAAAGTGTAACAGACACACACAGCTAGGTCCAAAGAGCTCCAAATGGAGAAAAAGAGGCTGAGAACTCTTTGGAGATCTAAGGTATTGAAGGTTGGGCAGAACCAGGACAAAATTGTAGTCAATAAAATAATAAGATGATCCTAAAACACATAGAAAGTTAGGTATTCATTTAAAGAATTCTAATAAAAATGACTTCTATCTTAAGATAATGTTAACAAGCAGGCCAAGTCCATTTGAATGCACTGGTTTCATTACTTGATTTGCAGTCGTGTCCGAATCGTCCAGGTTCACACATTTCACAGGCCGTGCCCTGGAAGCCTTCTTTGCATAAGCACTCCCCACTTCCAAAAATGCCATCCTGGCATTCACCGTTGCCTGAGCACCAATTTCCAGGCTTTCCGGGGCATTTGAAGCAATGTGCTCCAAAATACCCATTACAGCAATTTTGATCCTTTGGGGGAGAAACAAAAGAAAGAATTAAGCATAGTTACAAGAGCAACAAAGAGTCCCTCAATGAAATGAATGACGCTTTACAGTTTAAAGTAACTCAACAAAAGCCAAATAGAAGAATGTTGCTTCCACATGTGCAGTGCTAATATCCTTCCTACGATTTTATTAAACCATTTTTTCTATTAATAGGAGGCACCGGAACAGCATGCCAGTTTATCAAGCGGTACATACACAGGCACTTAACTGGGTCAACTTAGAATTCAGTTCTCCCTCATTTTAAGTAATACCTTCTACAACAAGCAATAATAATAATAATAATAATTCTTTACATTTATATAGTGCTTTTCTCACAACTCAAAGCACTTTACATAGTGAGTGGGGTGCCACTTCAACCACAACTAATGTGCAACATCCACCTGGATTATGAGACAGCAGCCATTTTTGCACCAGCACACTAACCATACATTAGATATTAGGCAGTGAAGTGCTGAAAGAGACAGCCAGCTGAGACAGGGGATAATTAGGGGGCCAGAATGACCAGGCCATGGAGGGCAATTTAGTCTGGACATTGACATACACCCTTTTCTTTGCAAAGGATGCACAGGGATCCTTTATGACCACAGAGAGTCAAGACCTTGATGTTACATCTCATCCAAAGGACGATGCCATTTTTACTGCACAGTGTCTCCATCACTGCACTGGGGCATTGGGATCCACATTCACACCACAGGGTAAGCACACCCCGCTGGCCTCACCAACACCTCTTCCAGCAGCAACCCAACCTTTTCCTAGATGGTCTTCTATCCAATTACTGGCTGGGCCCACACATGCTGAGCTTCAGGTGGATTTTCCCCAAGATCGTTCAGTGTAGGATGGCTCTTCTTATCGACATTGCCTGTTGTCACGCATGGACCACTGTCTGAGCTCATCAGAGGTATGTAATACAGCCTTGGAGCGAGAAGGAGCAAGGATGCCAACATTCTCCTCTCTTGTTCCCACCACAGCACAGAGGAGTGTGACAATGCGAGTTCAGCTCCATGCTCGTATCCGCTGTTCGGGAGCCCTTGAACCCAACACTGTTGATAATGCTACCGAGGTGAGCTAGAAAGTGGAGGCAACAACATAGCAAGGGGATGGTTCAAAAAAGTGCAAAAGTGCTTTTATTAAAATAGTCCAATTAAATAGGTGCAGTATCCCAAAGTCTTTCAAAAAGAGTCATTAAATAAATAATCCAATAAAACGTGGAGGTTCTAAAATCAATAAATAAAACAAAAAACAATCCTTAAAACCAGAGGTTAAAACGTTCATCAGGTAGCAGTCTTTTAAAATCAACTACAAGCCCGGTGCTCTTCTACGTCTCACCTGCTTCTCCCGGTTGGGCATGCTGGGAGGTGCACCTTGAAATGTGTTTCTTAATCATTGATATCCCTCTAACTGACCCCATCCACTGCTGATGGGAGAAGGCGTTCAGTGTTACACCGAACCCAACACAGGATGGAGTTCCTTCCTAAGAACTTTACAGTTATAAAGCCCTGATTGTGATCTTCTTTAGAAGCTTTTCTGTTGGCTGTACATAGTAGCCCTAAGTTTTGATTGTTTTAAACGGGGATGACCGATTTGGCACCCTAACAGTTTCCAGTGCCGACCACACTGTCTTTAACTGGACATTCTGAATTGCTACAGAGCTTCTGTACTTTAGTATTGCTGACTGAGGTTTATTTTACTATATACAATTCCCTGTTGTTTCTGTCTTTCAGTTGAGTGGGAAGAGTGGCTTTATTACAATTTTATTAGAATGGCTACTCATTAAATAACTGTGTCTGGCTTATTGACTTGAAAAACATTTCCAATCAATGTAGTGATATGTCTTTTCATCAAAGAAAGAAACTCGAGGTTCTAGACGAAACCCACAGGAAGATGAAGAGAACATGTAAACTAAGAATTGAACAAGAATGCAATCTGCTGTGTCACTGTGAGGCATTAGCAGTAACAAAGCCTGGCATCTCCATGTCTACAGTGAACTGTTAATCTGGAACATCTTTGAATACCTGGGTAGGGAGCAGGCAGGTGTACTTGCAGCCTTTAATGCGTGTATATGCTTTTCTCAGTTTCTTCCGGTAGAAACACTCTTTCACATCATTTTGTAAAGGTAGCTTTGGACACAAAATAGGGAAAATCATTTAAGAATATAATTTGTAAAACAGACAAGTATACACAAAACTGTGCTTTTGCTTTAAATGTATTAAAAGGAAGGCTGCTGTAGACAACAAAGCTTAGTGTTACATTGCCTTGAGCTGAATACCTATTTTAAAATAGTAGATTTTGTGTTGAATAGCAATATTAAAGAATCACCGGTGTAGAAACAGACTAATTTATAGCACATCAGTCTATTAAAAATATTCTTGTAAAATCCTGAATAACTTACTGGGATAGCATCTTTGGGGCATCTAGGATTGTTGTTACAACGTCCACAATCTCCCTTAAAAGATGAGAAATGAAAACATAAGCAATGAAATCTCCAACATGTTGCTTTAAATGAAAGGACTGGCATCACTCCAATTGGAGGAGTGAAAGAACACCTCTAGTGAAATTCACAGAGCAGGGTGGCATAATGTAAGTCCTCACTAGATTAGATTAGATCAGATAAAACTTTATGAATCCCATGGGGACATTCAAATACTGTACATACAGCAGCAGAAACATGAAAAATAAAAATACAGACTAATAGAACAGCCAATCAATCAATTTAATTAGTACATCTGGTGGAAGCATGGAATTGCCTGATAGCAGTGGGCAGAAAAGACCCCAGAGATACTTCTTAGAACACTGTTAGTCTGTAGCTAAAAGCACTCTTAGAGAGCGCCTCCTGGAGGGGATTTTTCATGTTGGCATCCAATTTTGCCGCCATCTTCTTTTCCACCACAGATTCCAGTGTATCCAGGGTTTGCCCTGTAATGGAGCAGGCTTTCTTGATATCTTTTATCAGGCATTGTACATCTTTGGAGCTCAAGCTGTTTCCCCATGAGACTGCAGCGTAGAACAACACACTGACTATGGACTGGTAGAACATTTCCAGCACCTTGCTGCACATATCAAAAGATCTGAGTCTCCTTAGAAAGTCCAGTCTGCTCTGGCCCTTCTTGTACAATGTTGTCAGATCAGTCCAGTTTGTTGTTTATGTGAACCCCCAGGTATTTGTAGCTCTACACCATTTCCGTGTCCTCCCCCTGGATGGCGACAGGTCTCAGAGACTCCTTGGCACACTGGAAGTCCACCACCAGCTCTTTTGTTTTGCTGAAGTTAAGTCACAGGAGGTTCTCCCGGCACCACAAGATGAAGTCCTCCACAACTTCCTGTACTCTGACTCATCTCCATTATTAACGCAGCCCTTTGACGGATGATTCATTTGAAAGTTTCTGTAGATGACAAGTGCTAGAAGTCTGTTGTGATGAGGGTAAACAGTAAGGTGGATAGGACAGTCCCTTCTGATGTTCTCCAGTAATGCATGCTACCTTCTCTGACACACAGTCCCTCATCCTCACAAACTGCTGTCTATTGGTCAGGTACTCCATGATCCAGGAGATTGTGGAAATGAGTTGATGAGGCAGATTCATGTGCTGAACCAGACTGGACCGCAAAGCCTATCTTTAATTTTCAAGTTTTAATTTAGTGAGGAATCCCTAAATACTGTCAGGATATGGTTTGAACTAATTCTTGAAGAGCAGTATATTTTTTGAATGTGTAAAGATTTGAGGACAATTGTCACGAGTTGTTCACAGCATTTTTACAGCATAGAATCCATACTTTAACAGCAAAATTATGAACAAGCATGTCAAAATAATCACTTACTTCCATTTACTGACTTTCTGGTAAATTCCAGTTTTATTCCATGAATACACTCTGTGCTGTGTTTTAGGTTATATAATTTTTTCTGGATTTTCTTGTTGCTGCTGGTTCAAATCCCGTCACTGCCAGAAGGGACCCTACTCTATTGGGCCCTCGAGCAAAGTGCTTAATCTGAAAATTGCTCCTGGGGTGGTGTACATTGGCTGACCATGTGCTCTGACCCCCAAACATCATGCAAAGACAATTTCTTTCCCCATGAGGATTAATAAAGTATATCAAATCAAAAAATCAAAATATCACTCTCAGACAAATTTCAACCAGTTGAGAGGGTCACGAGGTACTTCAGCGTATCTTGACTCCACTGGGTGAACAGCAGGAAGCAGCTCTGGACGGAGTTGTGATGAGAACAGGCCAATCAGCCCAACAAGATCACCAATCCTAACTACCTAGATTCTTCAAAATAACATCAGATCAAGATCTGAAGGTCCCTAAAGTTCTAGGCAGTCAATGAAGTCACTACATATGCCAAGTTTATTTTAATTTCAGTTGGCATACTCTCAAGGTCAAGGTTTGTACTAACTCCAAATTATCTGGTGCTATTGACTGGAAACTAAAAATATTCACAGCAGAAACAAATAAAACCTCTTACCTGCATCCGAATCATTATTTGCCGGTCACATCGATTTTCATGCATTTCTAAAACTTGAGGAACGGCCATTACCATTCCATTTTTTGTCAAGTTAAATATCTTCTCCAGTGGAACTTCATTAACGAAAGTCTGAAAGTAAGAGTGGGAATTCGTGGTTAGAGAAAGCACAAAGCAATTTAAACCCTGCCATTTCTTGAAAACACAATGTGCAGCTTTTCATAGTAAAATCAAACACCAGCAAGTCACAGTTGTTATGTAGCAGATCACAAGATGCTGAAAAGGCTGAGTCCACGGATGCACAGAACCAGGGCGAGACTATATCAGCTGCAATATTTCATAACCATGGCATCCATCAGGGTGTTACAAACTGCTAAAGCCTATCCCAGTCTCATTTCACACAATGCAGAAATCAGTGATTATTATAAGGCAACATCTTGGCTCACTCACTCTTGGAAACTCTAAAGTCACCACTCAGCCAGGCCCTTGTATATTCACTTAATCCATGAACCAAACCTGGAAGGGTTTCTAGTTTAGGATCAATGTCCATACATTGATTAATTTGCTTAATCCAATTAATTATTATGGATGGCAGAGCTGATCCAGTAAAATTAAATATAAGGGAGGATCTATATTATTTTATTGCAGGATACACTTATTTATACATTCATATTTAGTCTTTCATGGCCAGTTGGGAGCCGCCAATTAACAGGTGAATGCGCATGGGAGACAGCTTAAGGGATCTGGTGATGGTAATTACCCGCCAAACCAGGGGCTGGAGCTGTGGGCTAATGTCCTCTCTCCTTCTCCTACTGCAGAATGGAAGACTGACAGCCACTCCGCCGCTGATGTCACTTCCACTGTGTGCATTCCTGGACCCGCCCCTTCCTGCTGAGTGACTATATAACCCAGGAACTGGCCATCTTGTGCTCAGTTCTGTTCTGAATTTGTGTCTGTAAAGACCTTACTACAAATTATTGCATGTTGCATTATTGTGCATTCTTCTTGAAATGGCTACCCACTCAGTATGAAAAGTGCTTTGAGTAGCGAGAGGAGGAGAGATTAGGAGCACACGCTGATACAGCACATTGCCGTACCCACCACATGACAAATCAATTTAGGATCCCCAGATTACAACCCAAGTGCAGCCATGTAACGGGTGACACCTCAGCTCCACACAGGTTCAAATGGAAGATGACAGTGTGAGGTTTTTTATGGTGACCAGAGTGCCAATTCTGCCACCAACCCTCAGGTTTTTCCCTGCAGCTTGGAGGGCCTACTTGCAAGGATGCAGATTAACGTCAGGACAAAGCAATTATAGGTTAAGGGCCTTGCTCAGAGGCCCAATGGAGTAGAGTCACTGCGGGCGTTTACGGGATTTGAACCAGCAACCTTCCGGTTACCAGTGCAGATCCTTAACTTAGAGCCACCACTCCACCCCAGTAGTGAGAAAAGCACAAAATATACTGTAAATGCAAAGAATTATTATTAAGACTGAAGTGCCTATAGAAACATTCACACAGAGATAGGGAGATTGTACAGACCAAACAAGATTGCAAGACCAAAACATATAACTAATAAGTACACAACACAAAGTGGAAAATCAAAACGCATTGAGAAATAAGTAACAAAAAGACTTGTTAATCACTTGAAAACAGGTTAGCTTCAAGACTAAACAAAGCCCATAAAAAACTACATGATCTTAAATAAGGCTCCAGTCATGTCTAGGTGTTTGCAGATAGTCATTAAGCAGCAGAGGCACAAGATGATGCCAGTCAGAGAAATGGAACACAACAGAAATTTTTGTCAAAACAAATGTGAATGGGATGGGGACATCTTGCCACCCAATACTTTATTTTTATTTTTGGATTTTATTGATTTTATTAAAATCAAATAACTTTCGATACAAATAAGTCAAGTTTTATAAAAATAGGTTTGAAACAAATCAACCCCCACCCATGAGAAAGAGAGCTAGGCCAGCAGAGTAAAACTTTAAGCTAGTAAAAATAAGTAAATAGATAATTTAATAAATGAATAAAGATAAATGGAGTAAAAGAGGGGAGAGAACCTGTTTCCTCAATTTAATGCTTATTCTAAAATGTTATTGATTAGATCCTGCCAGGTTTTGAAAAAGTTCTGTATAGATCCTCTGAGTGAGAATTAGATTTTTGCCAATTTCAAAAAATATAAAACATCAGTTACCCACTGACTTAAAATAGGTGAGTTAGGATTCTTCCAGTTGAACAAGATAAGTCACCCACTACTTTAAATAAATCAGAATTCAGCAAAATCAAGCCTAGGAGGAAAGCACCCTTGTAAAAAGCGTTGTCCCAGTTCACTACCAAATGTCTTTCGGGCATCTGCCCCAGCTTTTGAGATACTGGAGATGATAGACGCTCTCCTCCTGTGCAGCTTCAACACTCAAAGCATACCAACAACTTTTGTTTCTTCAGTGTCCAGTTACTACTACAAGCAAGCAATGAACGTCAAATAATACAACCTACCTCATTCTGAATTATGTGAAACATTACTTCAAACGACTGTCCCAGCATAGTGCTAGGGTGGACTCCATTTCTCAGGTTTTGGGGCAGCAGTGTTACCCCCTTGATTATATGATAGCGCACAACATCTTCCTTCTGTTAAAATGAGAGATAAAAAAAGGCAAGGTAAATTATTTTAACTGAACTGTTTCCATGTACATTTCTTTGCTGAATTTTATGTCAATTATTTCATCCAAATAATAATTACACTTTATCATGAAAGTAAAGTGCTGGTCAAAGTAAATCATGAAGAGGACCTCCATTAATTATAAAAACCATGGAAGTCCTTACTTTGCTATGAATTGATTCTTCTGTGTTTGAAACAGAAGGTTTGAGAGAGGACCACCCCAGACTATGTGCAATATGCTTTCCCATCATTGTTGTAACAGACGCAAATGGAGCCTAAGAAAGAGCTTGAAAAACTGTAATATGAAACCCTCTCAGCTGCTCTTTGTCACGATTCTGTTGTGTTATTGTTCATTTTTCCTAAAAAGAATACATTTTCTCTGTGTTGTTTTTTTTAATCATTATTATTTATTTCTTATTGCAACATCATTTTTCTTCTATATATGTCACTCACTATCTTGAGCATCAGCTGCCATGATGCCCAAGTCCACTGCCAACCTTACACTTCCCAGAAATATCATTAACACAACACTGTTTAAACTGGGAATCATCATCCGAGTTTGCGGATACTTTCTTTAAAATCTACTGTAATTTGAAACCTAATCTTGTCTTTGCTTCCTTAGCTCTTATAATACAAGGACATTTATGGTCCTTTACCCTGTAATGAACTACAAATCAGATGTCATATAACAAAAATAAGAGAAAAGGCCAGCATGCGTAGCAACACATATTGTAGAAGTGACACAACACAGTTCAGACTCTAGTATCTCATTTTCCCTAATCTGTATAGGGACCTGGGGCCTCTTTTTTTAAATCTTTGAGTGAATTTTATTGTAAAAATATGCCCACACCACAAAAAAACAGGAAAAACATTTATGGCAAAAAAACCCTAATCCTAACCCTGAGAGACAGAGGTAAACACAAGTAAAACTAACATGTTGGTGGAGAGTGCAATCACATAGCCTTCAAGCAGGTGGGGGGTAATGTCCCTTTTCCCAAAGTTAAATAATGCTAGCCTTTTATAAATAACTAGCTATGTAAGCCTGTGCTGTAAAAATCCCGAGCTCCTAGAAACTATTGATATCGTCAGAAAAAAAAATTGAAATGCAGAGTTGGCGGTTTCGTTTTGTGGATGTGCTCACCCCCCTTTGTCTATTGATGGCTAAGCGAGTTTTTCTCTCCTCTGAGGTTTCATTTTGCTGATGTGCTTGCCTTGCTTGTGTATTAGAGGCTAAGAGAGTTTGTCTTTTGTTGTCGGTTTCACTTTGGCGATGGAGTCGCTTTCGTTCAGCTTCATGCTGTAGCTTCGTATTTCTTTCTTCTTCCGACTCCTTAACTTAGGGCCACCTTGCTGGCTCTATGAGCTTCATGCTGTAGCCTCGCACTTCCGGGCCAGACAGACAGACACACACACACTTCCACACGTAGATGTTTATATATAAAACACAATCAGCTTGTAAATGTACATTGGTGAACATGTCTCAGTGCTAAGCAACCTCATACATAACCAATCACAATGCTGCAGACAGTCACAAAAAAATTATTTTTTTTTGTTTTTTCTGTTCTCCTTGGCCATCGGACCATACTTTTATTCTATGTTAATTAGTGTTCCCTAATTTTAATTATTTATTCTGTCTTTTTTCTCTTTCTTCATCATGGAAAGCACTTTGAGCTACATTGTTTGTATGAAAATGTGCTATATAAATAAATGTTGTTGTTGTTGATAGTGCATTCTCCCTATGGACACATTGAGACCCCGCCATCTGCAATCAAAGAGTATCTCCCTAAGCTTTGCAACTGAGCTCGCAGGGTCATGTGTGGAACTTCAGCACCTCTTTTTTGTGTTCTGAGTCTCCAAGGAAGACATATTGTGCCAGGGTCTGAGCAGGTAGCCGCTATTACCTTGCACATGTACTGACACTATTGCTGATACAATGAATAACATAAACGATATGAAAAACCACCTTGTTTGCCTCAAAGTAAATGAACCATGGGTTGACCGAAGCTGCAATGACATGCCTCATTGCATATGAGGAGGTTGGGGGTTCGGGGTTTGTTGGGGAAGTGACAACAGGTGCCTGATATAAACTAATGAAAAACCCAAGAAATTCTTCAATGAAAACGTGCAGCATTGGCCATCTTAAACAGGAACTGAAATACCGTCTATAGATCATATTCAACACATCTGAGGTTTAATATGTTTGTCACATTAACACACATCATAATAACAGTTCTTATCACAGAACCCATATTAAACAATACACTACAAATTATTGTTGTATAGCCCAAACTCCCACAAGAAGTGCCGATATGGGCTTTAACAGGCCCTGCCTTTTGACAGCCCCCCAGCCTTGACTCTCTAAGAAGACAAGAAAAAACTCCCCAAAAAAAAAAAACACTACCAGGGAAAAAATGGAAAAAACCTTAGGAAAGGCAGTTCAAAGAGAGACCCCTTTCCAGGTAATCCTCAATACAATATAATAGTGCAATAGAAATATTACAAGTACAGAGCAGAGTTCAACAGTAGATGATATCACATAATACGATTTGCATTGGTTCAGAGTCCGGGAGACCTCGGCCATCAAGCTGCCTGTCCCTATTGGCCATTCCACAGCTGAGTCATCGCTGGGCCAGCCAATCCAATGAAAGGACCCTTCTACCCAACGATTCCTGTGATTCTCCATCAGAGATGACTTTTCCTTAGGCAGGCAAAACAACTTGGCAAGTGGGCCACACACCTATAATTATGATATTATAACAATGTACGCGAGTCATTGTTTAGCTGCTTTGTCTGCATTTCCCAGTTTCTCTGAAACATTTTAAACAGATGGGTCAGAATTGCCATAAATATACGCACCTGCAAGTCTTCTTACATAAATCCTGATATTTGCGTGGGAAGTCTCTTTTTGTGTGTATGCAAGTTTTATAAACGAGGCCCCTTGAGAAGCCATTGTTTGAGGTTTGCAAACACAAGCCCACTATTCCAAAGAATACTGAAAAACTAAGGCAAACTGACAAGTTATCAGAATGAAAGTCCGCAAATTTTTTGTTTTGAGATACATTGGCATTGACAGAGAATTTAGCAAGGAAAGGTAGTGGCAACAAAGGACTTCAATAGTACGGGTTAGAAATGTACAAAGAGACATTACGAGAGTAGACCTAGCATGACAAATACTGGCTATGGTTATTTAAGTTTATACTTCCATGGTCGGTTTTTGCAAAGTGCATTTGTGCACCCACCGCAGAATCTAAAATATCGATGTGTAACTTTTTCTGTTATGCATAAGCAAATAGAAATGCAACAATAGGTGAGAAACCTAGAAACATATGCAGGTTATTAGCCAGCAAAACCACATACACCTTTGCAGACTAACCATTTTAAGAATCATTGCTGTTAATTTGTGACAATCGTACCATTTTCTCCAATTGTGTTTCATTTAGATGATCTTCTATTCCTTTGTTGAGTGGAACAAGAAGAGTGTATGCTTCAAAAGTTTCAATTTCAGCTGTCAGGTTGTAGCTCTAAAATGAAAAAAAACCAGCCATCACATATTTTTCTTTTGTACAACATTATTTACTGTTATTTTATTTTTATTTAAATATTGGGCAATAGTACTAGGGTGTTAGCCATTATGAATGTAGTGAGAAGTCAAGCAAAATGATACCGTTTGTTGGCTAACTAGAAAGATTACAATATGCAAGCTTTTCAGGCAAGTCAGGCCCCTTCTTCAGGCAAGATGTAATTAGTTAGCCAATAAAATGTGTCATTTTGCTTGACTTCTCACAATATTGGGCAAGAAATTGTATGATTGAATAAGCTTTTTTTTGTAAAAGTTAAGATAAGAGCATTCTGGTAAAAATATTACCGTTTAGGAAAATGTACCCATTCATCCAGTTTTCAATCTTAAGGGAACCAAAGTCTACCCTAGCACATCGATCACAGACCACTGAGCAACTGAAATTAGTGACGACACATGGGAGAACTACACATTGTACCATCTTGTAACCCTAAATTCAGTTTTCTTTAAGCAGAGCTCTTTATAACAACATGGCACAGAGTGCTCCACAGATATTCATTACAAAACTTTAATCAAATATTGAGTTTAATAAATCACATAGAAATAGTTCAGAAGTCACCTGAGGGAGAGAAAACAAAGCTACAAATGCAGTCTCAACAATGACTATGGTAAAATTAGATTAAAAAGAAGAGCAATTTCCCCTAAGACCAATATTTTCTTTAGTTTTCTAGTCATTTAAGCTGTATGGCAGCACAGCAGGTAAGTTTGGTGGTACGTCCAGTAGTCCCTGTTTTGAGACCTACATATTACATTTAGTGCATTTACAGGCACTTCAATAACCTGATTATTCACAGAAACATGATTTCTAAAATGCCATGTAAACCCTTAATCCAGTTAGAGAAATCGGCTTACTGGCCTCTGAGAAAACTGATCAACCGAGGCAGAGTTCTCAGCAAATGTTGCAACACATTAAACTCCAGACGCAACCATACAGACACAAGTTCTGGGTACAAATACATGTTTTATTACACAAAATACCTTCAAAAAGGCTTTTCTTTAACAGTGGCAAACAAAATCTTCTTTCTTGTTCCCCGTCCACTCCTTCAGGTGGATTTTGTTCTTTTCCACTTGATTCCGACTCACCTGGATGAGGCTGAGTGACTCCTGTTATCAAGGACCCAGGAGCACTTGCAGTGCTAGGGCAGAGTAGCGTAGCGGGGTGGCGGCGCCCCCCCCCCCACACGGGGGCACGGGGGTCATCTGTCCCCGGGCGCAGCATCCAGGGGGCTCCAAATTGATGTTACAAAATTTTAGAATGAAATGTTTTCCATTCTTAAATGCACTAAAAAGTAAATAAAAAGCATTCGCATACTCAGTCCATCACTCCATCAGTATGAGGATATCTTTTTCCTATGTTTTTTGTCTCTTTCTGATTTCGAAGCATGTATTAGTTCTATATACCCAACAGACAATAATTTATCTCCTCCACTACTCTATCATGCTTGACTCCCACCCAGAAACATTTTTGATGTTATTAAACAGGTCACGTGACTGACATGAGGCATTAGTGTATGGAGCGGGAAGTTATCGACAGCATACATTTTGATGAACTAATCGATAAATGTGCAGCAGTAAAGGCTAGGAAAATTTCTCTTTGAAGTTAATAATTACATTTAAAGCATTATACATCAAACTATTTTTTTTACGTTATACTAACTTCATTTTCAGGTTATTATATTATTATATCCAATGTAATGTTCAGGTTTTTGCAATGTTATATTTGAATAATATTTTAGAATAATTATATTTTCAAACTACCATTGTTGTCTTAATTATTTTACTTCGTTCTATCTTTATAAATTTAGCAAAACTTTGAAAATATATGCATAAAAGTGCTTTAAAAAATTAAAATATTTTAAAATTTAAAACTATTTAAAATAAAAAATATGACTTTTTTTCTTAAAATACTATTATTTTAAATGCATTTTTAAAAATTTTCTTTTACTTCCACATTGCATTTTGGCAAACATGAGGGGGCACGAAATCTTCAGTTGTCCCCGAGCGCTGAAAACCCTAGCTACACCTCTGCTAGGACATAGCCAATTGGAAGGACTTTTGGGACAATCAGAAGTTCCACAAAGTAGGGATCATTAATCCTATCAACTCAACCTGACAGCCCCCACAGAACACAAAGGAGCTGCCCCATGGAACTACAGGTCCCAGCATGCCCTGTGGTTGTCCCTGTACGAATCCTGACCCAGCTAGGGATGCTGCCATCCAGTGTATCGGGAGACCCAGTCAGGACTACAGGCTATGGCCCGCTGTCCTTCACTGAAACTGGCTGGGTATTGTACTTCAGTCCAACCCTGCCTGGGTGCCAGCATGCTCACTTCTGCCTCTGTTCTGGCTTAGACAGGAAATACCCTGCCACTCTTTTTGCTCATTTGCCACCTGGGTAAGGGAAGTGAGTCAATCAATCCTGGTACCTGTATGTCTTCCATTGCACCAATTATGTGGCCGTATAAACCCTTAATCGGGTTATTGCTGTTTAGCCCTTAGTAATCTGTGCATGTCTGTTGCACTCTATCAGCCTGTACACACATTTTCATCTGTCATGGGTTGATGTGTCCACAAAATAAATTTCCAGAGGCAAATATTTTGGCGTTCACATTATTCCTTCTCCTGGCTGAAATAATCTGTCTCAGTATTTCAGAAATAGGTCAATTTAGGTTGACCTGAACATACAGCGATAAACACGGCAACACAATTTTGAGAGCAGTAGGGTAATAAAAGTAATGTACGTTACACAGTTTTTAAAGCTTTAAAGTAACAAGTAACCTAACACAGTCCTTATCTTTATGAAGTTAAAAATGCCTGTGTCATTATTATTCTAGCAACACTTGCTATAAGGCAAGAAGTACATGCAGCAGGTCCTTTGTGGGGCTCAATCGCACATCCAAGCGAAAATAAGTTTGCTGCTTGGATTCCAATACCAGAAACATATGACAAAATTAGCAATTTGACATAACATTTATAAAATACAAGAAAATGATCACAGGCGTCAGGCTTATTTTCAGATTCATGGTGGCCAATGATAACGTTTACCTGTTCTGAGCAGTTTAATGACGTTTGCCAAAGGTGAATTCCGTTAGATTACTTACGCATGTCAATGCGGTTTATTGAGAAATCAGGTTACTGTCTTAATTGGGTTATTCACCTTAACCTGATTATGTGTGTGCCTGTGAATGCACTGACTGATCACATGGGTTTCTTCTGGAGACTCCTGTTTTTTTCCCAGAATGCACTTAGGTTAGTTGATGACCCTAAGTTAGTTGTGCCCTCATGTGGACAAGTATCCAGTACAGACGGGCATTTCTCCATTGTTGTGCTCAGATGTATAGTTTAATTGGACTGCTCAGTCTTCACTAAAAACTCACTCAGTCAACGTTAAAGACATCAGCCAAAATTCTCCCCTTTGTTCTGTTCTAGCAAGCATAATAGCAGTTTCAGAGGAAGTCAAACTAACTTTCTTTGTTTCAGACAATTAAAATATAACAAAAATAGCTTTACCATTAAAGTGTCCCTGAATATGCTGAATTCGGAAGTTTGATTCAAGACTTGCATCAGACTTGGAGGAGGTGCTGGGACATCTGCCAGGGGTGGAATCAACACCTAAAAAAGAGAACATGTATTGCTTTCTCAGCATTAAAATATCCTTACAGTGATTTCTCAAAAAAGATAAATGTCAAAAATAAAATACTGAAGGGCTAAATAAAAAATACCATGACAGCAGGGCACATTTGGCCACTTAGAAAAATGACACACCCATGCAGATACTGTGTGTCTGAGAGCTGACTTGCATAAAAAACTTGCAATCTTTGTCCGAGGTTAAAAATAGTTTTTTAGATTAATTTGAGTAAAGTTGTTATTCCATTGTCATGCTGGCTCCTATGTTGTCAGAAGATGCCAGGACCCTCATTACCCCCAACTTAGTATATTATAGAGGAGCATAGGATTAATGGGACTCACTCTTGAACAAATGGGACCTCCACTGCCATGAAGGGTCACATTTGAACTGGAGGGGCACCAAAGGGATGGCGAGGTGTTTGAGAAGGTTTGTCAAGGATTGTGTGAACTAGTGAATGAGGACAGGGACGAGGACTTTAGGATAAGCCTGGTTTAGAGCTTTACATAACTGAACAGGCAGTGACATGAACACAAATATGAAAGATAACTGTGAACGTTCTGGTCCACTGTTATAAAAACAAAGAAAGTGATGCATTAAAACTGTCTCACTTTAATGCTATCAAAACTGAAATTAAAATAAGTGAATTGAATTTATATGTAGCTGCCCATAATTATGACATAATATCTATAACAGAAGCTTGACTAACAAAAGTAGTGATGAGTACGTATAACAGAGATGAGCAGACACTATTTAGAAAAGACAAAAGCAAAAAGGTGGAGGAGTTGCCATTTATGTAAAAATGGATTTGGATGCAAAACTTCTTCAGTTAGATGGCGAGCCAGAATTCAATCTAATAGGGGATCTGTATAAAACTTTTTTAAAACCTGGCAGGACCTAATCAATAACATCTTAGAAGAAGCATTTAAATTGGGGGAAAAGAGTCCTTTCTCTTTTTACTACTCTTTAACAGTTTTGCTCTGGCTGTTGGCCTTCCTCTTTTTCTCATGGTCAGGAGGTTGATTAGATTTTATTTTAGTTTTGCTAAGCTTGACTTGATTGTATAGAATGTTATATGCTTTTAATAAATTCAATAAAAATTGAAAAGAAAAAATAAAAGAATAAATTCCAAAGACCTCACAGTGAACGTGCAAAACATACTGATAAACTAAGTTTATGTTTATAAAACCATTTTTGAAGCTAGTGTATAAAAAAAGTTAACAAAATCAATAATAATCATGTGCTATATCACGATAATAATAAAAATAACTTTTAATGACAAGATAAATACAAATATACATTTCAATTACTAGGTATAAGTGCACAAAGTTCATTTAATTTCACAGAGGTTAATGCTTATGACTCTTATACTAAAACAAATTTTAACAACATACAATAGAATTCTGTCAGGTTTTGTTAATTTAAAGTTGTTTCTTACTGTTGCTATGAAAAGTTTGTAACCATCACCATAGTTTAGGATTCACAGCCCAGAATTCCGCCGTGTTGTTGTTTTTACCTTGTCAATGATGTGAATATATCCATTAACTGCTGGTATATCGGAGATGAGGATATTTGCGTTCTGTATCATAACCGTCTGAAAAAGATAAAGTTTGATTTCATTATAAATCATACATTAATATTTTATTGAACTGATTTCATATTACTAAAGGTGTACAATTTAAGTATCAAATATTGCCACCTCCAAATCTGAAAGATTATGCAGTTCATAAATGTACGAAAAAATAGGGGAACCACATTTCCCAAGCCAAAAAAGAGGACACAAAAATTTGTAAAAATTGCAGAACGTAAGATGGGTCTTTCTCCAGGTAAGGGGAGGGGCGGGGATGTTCTGGGTATGTTTGGGTATTACTTCCACAATGTGCGTGGCGTGCCATTTGAGAACCGCTGATCTACGGCAAAGCAGCACCCTTGCGGGCTCAACTGATGTTTGTAAAGAGTTATACAGTAGGTAAAACTTAAAATAAAAGACGTGAAACGATAAAAAGGTTTGGAATGATGGGCCACAGTGTGAAAAACCTGGTCAAACTGACAGTTTTGTAAAATCTGCGAGCTAGGCAGCTAAAAAAAGACATTTCTAGGGGAAACCCGGACGTATGGTAGCCCTAAGAAAATAAAAATTAATAACAACACGTTAAAATGCTTTTATCACATCTTTCTACCCATTCACTTCCTGAATCCATTTAACCATTATGGTGTCATGGGAAGCTAGAGAAACAGGTGAAACATCCTGCGCAAGGGAACTAACCAGCTCTGGATGGGACAAAAGTCCATCATAGGCTCACTGGATGAATTTAGAGGTAGCCATTGACCTAAGCTGCATGTCTTTGCGATGTACGGAGAAGATCTGAGTAATAAGGGAGATAAACTCCAGCTCCTCATGTACCTTAAAAAGAAGGCATTTAGTGCACTCAATAAGCTTAACATTCAGATTGTTGAATGTATATCACAATATTGAGGGCATACCCATGCAGATATTGGGACAACAAGCAAACATTTTACAAAGACGGTGACTGAGCCAGACGATCATAGTCAGTTTATAATCGAGGTGAGGTCACAGCACTAACTCTGCCACTGTACAGGCCGTGATTTTGTTTACCAGTCTAAAAAAAAATCAAATAAGTTACCTCATTTACAACCTTTATTTCCCATTCTGTCAGGTGGTTCAGGGTTGGCAAAGGTAAATCTTCTTGCTTAAGATCATCAATAGAAAACAACCCCTCTAGAAAATGTACTCTACAAGAAAGAAGCAGGTCAGTAGAAGTCACAATAAGCAACAACAGCAGGAATCCATTACGGGTCTGGATGACCTTCCCAGCAAGCTCTCTTTTCTTATTAGAATGAATAAATATACCGTATATATTTTTTTTAATTGGTTTAGAGTTTTTCAATGTGAACTTCCATTTTACACTTGTTTCTGGTTTACCTGACTAAATATGGTAGACGGTAGGGGTCTGTCCATTGTTCTAAATCCTTCTGATCTAAATTTCTTATGGAATCTTCAGAGGGCACAAGAACCGTTAAGTTGCCTTTTGGTACAGCAAATGAGGAGTTCTGTGTAGATAATTAAAAGAAAAAACATTCTCTTTAAATTAGGCACACCTTACCATTAAACTTTAACATGTTATAGGAAGTAGTAGGCTATGTAGAAATTTTTCTTCTCCAAAGTATGAATCAGTTGTTTCTAGTGTGTAACAGTCAGGGTTTCAAATAACTGTTGGCCATGGCAGAATTCTGTTCAAAGTGTTCTTTACATTAAGCAGGCCTTTTCATCCGTGGTCAGATACAAGACTCAAACATTACAATGACAATTCATTTTAGGTTTTAAAAAATTGTGTGTACTTATCTTTGTTGTATCATTTTTGTAAAATTTTTGTCGTGCAAGCGATTTACTCTTTCAATAAATAATTTATCCTTTCATTTGTAATATCTGAATAACTTAATTTGTCATTTATTTGTGCTAGGGGGCTTTGCCCCCTGCTCACTTTGCTCGCCAACACCTGTGTTTGGTTTTCCGGATACTCACTTGTAAGATTTTTTTTTCTTTGAATTGTTGCTATTTCATTAGTTTCACTTTTAATTTCAGAACTTCTGTAAAACTAATATTTGGAATCTTTCCTGTCCCAATATGCTGAATCTTTTTAATGAGGTCAGTGAGACTTGTGTTTAATGACTTTGTACCATAATTTAGGATAGGCTTCTCTGTTTGGAATTTCAGCACAGACAAAACGATCCAAATCATCAGCAGTTAATATTTTTTTTTACAAAGTAACCAATAAATGCATGTGAGTTAAACCCCATTGCTGAAATTCTCTGACTTAAACTAATTTCCTTTTGTTTGCGTCAATGCGATCTGTGCTATGTTTTTTTTGATACTGTGGCGACTGACGTAATAAAGTGGCACAAAAGTTCTACTTTAACAATCGCCGACTGCGTACCCCAAACACAACTTTCTAGCATCCTCTCCAACCCTTCCTCCCACGGGTCTCGCCTCCCCCTTAGTGCATCAATCAGCACCCAGCTATCAGTCTTCCGTGCTGTACTCTGCCCTCCCTCGAGTGGACCTAACAGTCACTTAAAACAAAAATGGCTTCAGCTTGGCTGGGACGCTACAATACTTACGCCTTTTACTGCTTTCACATTCTGTACCTTTCTCTGCATATGTATCGCGCCTTGGGTGTCTTTTCTCCACGCTGCTCTTTCTTCTTTGCTAAAGGCACAGGATCTGTGTGTGCCAGGTGACTTCACATGACTAAATGTTTTGCTGGCTGTCCGTGATCTCATTTGATAAGAAGGGCGTGTCTTGCAAGAATCTTATCTTCCACGGCCCCGCGAGACGCTCCATTGTCAGTCTTTTTTGTCTCGTGGGTCTTTAAAATGTCTTTCGATAACTTCCGAGAAGATCACGTCTCATTGCCTGGCTTTTACATTCCAGGATTTTCTTTTATATATAGAGAGATTACTTCTGTAGCTATACAGTTTAAAACTGTATTATGAGTTGTGCTTGCTTATTTGACTGAGAGTAAGCTCAATTAAAAACTCCAGTGTCCTAGTGACATATGGCAGATAAATCAACGAAACAGAACTAGAAGGATCTTCAAAGTTAAGATGTTGCTCCCGAGTCAGTCTGCTTTGTAGGGTTTCTCTTATTCTAGTTCATTCACGCTACTTAAATTCACTTTAGAATATTTGAGAACGTTAATATTCAAATTTCATAATAGGGAGGATTGTATTATCCTGTTATGTGCAATGATGGCAAAAACATGAATTAGGCAGTAATACTCAGTTGCTGTAAGAAATGTTAAACTTGTGAATAAGACTTTCATCTTATTATTTCCAATGGGTAAAAAAAACCTACTGAATGTCAAAATCAAAGTGCGTAAATTATTCTAAGGCAATTATAAACTAAAACAACTTAGCACTCAACACAGTATTTGGTGGGACTACTACTACCAATCATTTCAGGCAAGTCCCCAGAAAAATTTTCAATTTATTTATTTTTTTATTTGTCCCACTGCTCTTCTTTTTAAAACGTTTTTTGAATTATAACAACTAGAATTCAGACATCAGCCAGTCTTTGCCAGTCACAAAGACACAAAGGTGAACTAGACCATCCCAGAGTTAAACGTAGAGTCCGTCGCCTTTCTTTGTGTCCCTCTAATTTGCAATAACAGTTAAAGTGGTCTAATGGTGACTTGCTGCTAATTTGGCTCCAGAGCACAGGTTTTTATCTCTCCGACTGCCCTCAGAGTTTCTCCGTCTCTTAAGATTTTATGTTCCACTCACAGCTTTTCCTCTTCCTCACCTCTGATTTGATAACACACTTTCATATTTCACCCATACTATCTAAGAAAAAAGCACTCCAGAATACATCTCAACCATGACTATTCATAATACCTGACTCAATAATGTCGCAACTTATATATAAAAATCAAAAAAGTCACCCAACTATATTTGCTTCTTGTCAAGTCTGCAGCTCACACAACAATGTTAGACTCCATTCTCCAGTCATGGAAAGTCTGTACTTTAGCGTGTTTCAGTCAATAAGACTAAGCCTGTCATTCAAGCACGTCTGTTGGATCACCATCAGGGCTCCTCTAAGATGATATGTGATACCACCCTGGGTCGAGAAGGGGTGCTGTCACTAATCATGTCTTCTCCTATTCCTTCCACAGCACAGAGAAGACACTCAGTGATAGCACCTGACTCAGCCCCTGGGCTCCCACCTATAAGTCACAGGGTCAGCTGAAGGAGCTGTCACTCTGATCATGAGTGACCAGCTGTAAAGCACAACGTGATGTTGTCACTGCCTCCACACAATTGGGCACCTGTATTTTCCTTAATTTTTTTGTTAGAAGTAAATGGGGATGACCAGATTGGCACCCCCATATTTATTGTTCAAGGCTTGCGATTCCTTACTTGACCACAAGCCTGTTGCTGAAATCTCTTTCAAACAATTTTATAAAAAAAGTCTTTCTGTGCCTTCATTAACTGTCATAGTCAGAATTGAGGCCACACTTGCTCCAACATTCTCTTGTTGTGTTCCTGACACCACCATGTCCTTACAGCCCTTTACAAGCAGACAACCTCAGCGTTTTGCCCTTTCAGTCTTCAAGCACTGCTCAGAGACAATCTTACTGGAATTAAATATGACAACACTAAAAGTCTGACTTACAAAAAGAAAGTTTGAAATCAGCCACCCAGATAATGAGAAGCTGCAATGCCCATAAAATGGTGCCGAATCCACTGCCAGGGTGTCTGCCCCATGTGAGACTCATTTGGGCTCTCAATCCAGCCTGAGCACCCCAAACCTCCCCTGAAATAAATACATTTTGAAATTGGCTGTTCTATCATTTGGTCTTTATTCATACTAATACCTTACTGGTGTTTTTCTTGTCCACTCCTTATTTATTATGCCATCTCTTCCCCTTTTTAGCTAATCTCAGTACTTTGTTGCTGTATTCCTTCATAAGGGTTTCTTTATTACAACACAGATAAAAGGTGTCATATACTGTGTGATGCTTCTTTAACTTAAAGGAGGTGGTAAACAATTATACCTTGATCCATTGAAAGAAGCTGCTGAAGTCAGAGTTGTCTCTCAACACCTAAGTAGCAAAAAAGAAGTATTTTATTAGAAATAAGGAAAAAACTTTACTGTTTATCATTTGATTAGATTAGATTAGATTAACCCGATGGGGAAATTCAGAATCATGACTGCCATTTAATGCTGAACATCTTGTTATTGTGGGCAGCATGCTTTGAGCATGTTTAACTTTTTGTCCTCACATACGGTTTATAGTTCAATTTCGGGCTCTGCCTGTAATGAGTTTGCACAATCTCTCTTTATCTCTTTCTCTCTGTTCACTTGGATTTTTCCAGCTTTCTTCTACTGCCCAACCATATGCATGTTAAGTTAATTAGGGACTTAAAGAATCTGTCAGATATACTGGCACTTAGCAGGAATGACTGAAAATGAACAAGACAGCAGTCCATCATCACAGGGCACACTTATACCGACATGCACATTCACTTGTACTGGGACAGTTTTCTGTAGTTACTCTAGCGTGTAATTAATTATTAGGGAATGAGAGGGAGAAGTTCCATGTGAACACAAAGATACGTACAAACCCCACAGAAAGGGTGATTAGGCCACATACAGGAACCAGATGTCTGGAGCTATGTGGCATTAACGCTAACCATCAAAGTACCATTCTGCTGCACACAATTTAATTCAAAATACCTTGATTATATCCTAATTAACTTTTTTTTTTTTTTTATAAATATTTTGTAACAAAATAGAGCTTCAGTGAAAAGCCACTTTATTTAGCACTCCTACATTTAGGAGTTGGTCTCCTGTTAGCCCTCAGCTAGAATGCATCAGGACGTGGACTGAGCTTAGTGTGTCTTATAATTGTTGCAGATTTTGATTTAGTGGATCTCTGCTCTGTGCAGAAGGCTCCTCCACTCTCACCCCACAGAGACTTGATTACATTGACAAGGTGATGCCATAAAGCTGATTTCATACTATGTTTTTGGACCATTCCATGACTTGCTAGCTTTGTGGCATGGATCGTTTCCTCTCTGACAATGCAATTTACCATGAAGAGAGGCAACAATGTTCAAATATTGTAGGAATCAAACACTTTTTATTTTTTATCAAGCCATACAATACATGCCAGGAATACCATTCAGGGGCAACTGGGCAACAGACAACTTGGCAAAATACAATTCGGCAAAAAGACAACTCGGCGACATCCTTTACCAGTTAGGTTCAAAGAGATTTTTAATGATACTTAAATGACAACATAGGGTACCGGAAAATCCACAGAATCACCTGCTTTATGAGAGTCCCAATACATTGCGAATAAAGATATTCCTTAAGCCGTACTCGCAGGTCACCTTTTGTATTCTAAATAACGTTATCATACGATTACAATCAATACAATTTATATAAAGCATTAGCAATTTTGGTTGCAGAAGATAATATAAGATAGAGTTTGTTCCATCTGCAGAATAAAGTTTGTCTGTCAATTATATAAATTTATTTTCAACATTTTAAATCACATTGTCATTTAAATATAATTAAAAAATCTCTTTGAACCTAACTATTACCTAACTGGTAAAGGATGTCGCCGACTTGTATTTCGCCAAGTTGTTTCTTCGCCGAATTGTGTTTTCGACGAGTTGCCACCGAACCCAGGAATACACACCCCATATCATTACACCACAATCAGCCTGCATTTTGACACATGGCTGGTCTGATTCATGCATTCACTCTATTTTGTGTTATATCTTTATCCTTCCAGCTTTACAAATCACAAAGAACAGGAATCCAACTGACCAGAACACGTTTTCCCAATCATCTGGTGTTCAGTGATTGCTTTTCTTATCTGACAGGAACCTGATCTTCTTGTTTGTTGCTGCCCAGAGTAAAGTCAGTTGGGTCATCAGTGATGGCACCTCATCCAAGGTATGATTAGCGGTGTGCACTAATATGCCTCTGAGAGTCACCATGGTCATATGTAGCTGTTTTGTACACTCAATGGCCATGTTCTACTCAAAAGACCATGGTTGGCTTGATGTTTTTTTGGAATGGTAGCCCATTTTTAACACACCATGCATGAAATCAACGTCAGTGTTGCTAGTCCTGACACACTCATGTTGACAAATCTGATGCTAACTACAATGCTTTGCGCAAAGCCACCAAAATCTTTACATTGTCCTTCTCCCTCTGATGGTGCCACACACTCATGATTTATTAATATGTGCTCAGATGCTTTACATAGCATTACCTTATATATGACTACGTTACTGTCCAAGCCAGCAGTTGACAGGCAAGTGAAGGTATACCTAATAAAGTGGCCTTTCAGCATACACTCACCCACCATCACTATAGATACGTATACAATATGTTCTGCCAATGCAGCTCTGGATGGCAAGGTCCATCTTTTTCACATTTTGAGCTGTCAAGCACATTTCCAACCATAAGAGCATGTTGCTCTGTTTTATTAAAAACATACATTAGTTTTTTTCTTACAGTGTAAACATTGCCATAGCAAATGGATCCATCACCTCCATAGAATTTGGGGCAAATGCACTGTCGCTGTCCGGCTCCAGAAAACTTACAGCTGGCCTGTTGGGGCGAGAGGAGCAAAACACAGAATTGGAGCTCTTTTACTTTTCTAAGAAGCATCTTAACCTTCAGCATTGCAGCAAACAAAAGAACATGGCAGCACTTCACATGACATCACAGCACAAGCAAATTAATTAAACAAACATTATACATCATACATGAGAAACGTTCAAAGTATCACTACAGATTAGCCTGCATTGTGCGAGTGTGAAGTTCACAGAACCATCAATTATTAATCTAGGATGCCGCTTCTCTTTTTTATTAACGTGTCCTTATGAACTGACCCCTTGGAGACAAAGTTTTTGGTTTGCCTGTTCTTTTCCAAGTGCAATATGCTTGTGATGTGAAAAGAATAAAAGTAGTAAACACAAACATACCAAGGAGTGGCATCCTCCATTGTTTTCCAGACAAGGATTGACCGGATCACAGCTAATCCCATCACCCAGGTAGCCCTCCTCACAGATGCACTTACTCTGAAATACAAACACAAAGGACGACAATAAAATGGTAAACACGACTCTACTACATTTCCTAAATTCTGACGGTTTATGTCTTAACTGTGCATTTTTCTAATATATGGAAGTACACTGAAGCTGGTTGATTATCACCTGAATAACCAGAGTAGCCACTGACTGTCACATTTGGGATTTGTTGTAAAAGCAGCCAATTTTTTCCATTGGTGTGGACGACTGAATTAACTCTTTGCCCTTACTTGTAAGTTTTCAGTCTTAATAACAACAAGACTTCTGACTGTGCCTAATTGTATTGTGTGAAAAGTTTTAACAAAGTGTGGGGACTCCATTACCACTACTATGTCCCATTCATTCATTATATTTGCACAGCAAGAGTTACTGCATATACTGCACGCATGCTTGACATTAATCTGAATCCTCTTGATATGGGATTGGACTCCAACTAGGGTGTATCTAGGGTGTTCCCTCCTGTTTGTGATTTTTATAGAAAGGACATCAAGGTACTGGTAAAGTTTAAAGAGCATCCAGTGTGACAGCCGAAGAGTTGAATCATTACTTATTGTGCACCATGTTGTCCTCAAGGCTTCATTAGAATGCAGCCTTCAACATGTGTCAAAGTGATGAGTAACTCAGGGCATTGTGGTTGGAATGAAAAACTTAGACATTCAAATTTGACGCCTTTTGAGTAGTGAATGGATTCACCGAACACAACAGTTCAAATATGTTAGGACACCTTGAGGCCAGAGATGAGCATGAGAGAGGCTGATCAATGCAGAGGTGGCTGTTTAGTGAACTTTGTACCCAACTGTGCTGGTAATAATAACATGTATATATACAGAAAGTTAAAAACACAAAGTCATTTCAAGGTACTTCACAATAATAAAAAGAAAGTAACATGGTTTGACATAACAGTAAAAGTAAATAAAAAGAACATCATTAGATATTATAATACATGCGTGTCGGAGGATCTCCTCACGGGGTTGATCGAGGTATGTAGCAACCCGTCAGGGTAGGAGGGGGTGCCGACACTAACATTCTCTTCTTCTTTGCTTCCTACAGCTCTAAGAAACTGCCCAGTGAGGGGATTTAGCCACGCCCCGCCCCGCCCCTTCTGGTATGCGTGCTATAAGAAGACCACCTACCGAGAAGGATTCATCATTTTCTACTGAGAGCGAACTGCCAGACAGAGCTCCCAAAGAAACAACCCTTTTCTAAAAGAAACCAAACAGCTTATTTTGTTGTTTTTAGCCTGAGTGGCAGTTTTTCATTTTGCATTAAGGAGCCATTTTGTGATGGAGTCAGAATATTAAATGGTACAACCCAGTTTGTATCCCAACTTTTCGCTGTTGCCCGTCCTGTCATGACTGCACCTGGCCACTATATCAAAGACAAAAATTGCAGGATCTGGGAGAGTGTTAATCTCTGTGAATTGCAAAGTGCACAGCAATAAATAAAAGTCTTTACTGTACTTCTTGTTTAAAATGTATCAATCTTGCAACATCCTGATGGTTTATGTAAGCTTGGTTTACAGTACAAGACCAAAAGAACAGAAGGCATACTTTCCCATAATACATAGCGCTGTTCATGAGACAGTCATGAAGTTTCGAAGTTCCAGATCTGAGAAAGTCAATGGATGTAAAAGTATACAGTAAGTGGTGAGGAGGAGCTGGAAGTTTAGGAGGCAATGGGATTTGAAATTCTGTAAACTAGAGAAGGATCTTGAAAAAATGTTATATTGGCAGCCAAAGGAGGAGAAATAAAAGCTGTAATGATATGGATGAATCTACACTGGGATAGATAGATAGATAGATAGATAGATAGATAGATAGATAGATAGATAGATAGATAGATAGATAGATAGATAGATA